>CABHPR010153143.1:0-29666 GCA_902168415.1 Peromyscus melanophrys
CATTAATAGTTATGTACATATACTGAAAGGACAATATTTGGAGATGTATCAGATTCCATAGTAAGAGATTTCTTATTGGAGTGAACTCAAGCCAAACCTTTCTCTTTCTCCCAGATGTGAGTTTCTCTTTCACAATGTCATGGCCAGCATGAACACTGTACCAGTTCCTTACCTAGAACTTTCCAGCTTCTAGAACAGTGGTTCTCAACCTGTGGGTTGCAACTCCATTGGGTGTCCACCAAACCCTTCACAGGGGTTGCATATCAGACATCCTGCATATCATATATTTACATTATAATTAACAGTAGCAAAGTTGCTGTTAGTAAGTAGCAATGAAAATAATTTTATGCTTGGGATCTTCACAACATGAGGAACCTGTATTAAGAGTCACAGCATTAACAAGTTTGATATCCACTGCTCTAGAAAAATGAGATGAATAAAAATTGTTGCTCATTATTCACCTGTGAAGACCACCCCATAGAGTTCCGTTCTATTCTCACAAAATTAACAGAGTATGGAACAAATATAGTCATTAAAATCATAGAATTCAGTTGATTGACTCAAGAAATGTGTTGTTTTAAGTGTTTGTGTGCACATGTATTTTAAAGACCTTCATTGCATGGAGTATTTGGGAAATTGATTAGGGAAAATCTGTAATATTTAGAAATATTATGTAGATAATATCATCATCCATTCATCAGTTTTGTTGAGTTCATTGCTTATGCCAAAATCTCAGGGGTTGTGGTCCCCAAATGAAATACCCCATTTTGTAGGAGGCAAGGTATTATCCTGAAATAAATATTCTCTATGAAGTCATACAGAATATGACTGCAATGCACGAAGCTTTAGGAAACAAAGGGTAAAACTGGGGAGCTGGCTGTGTTTACAGTGGGCTCCCATGCAAAGGTGAGGGCCTAAGGCAGGATCAGCAAAAATGGGTATAGTAGTGTTGGATCTGCAATCTTATTCTTTCTCCAGTGGGATGAGATGCTAAGATAGGAGAATCCCTGGAGGCTAGAGGGCCAGCTACCCTGTCTTAAGATGAATCAAAGAATAATGACACCCTACCTCAAATAAGATTGTCTCAAACAAGTTAGAAGATGAAGATCAATAGCCAAAGTTGACCCCTGAGTCCTATATGTGTATGATGTGTACACCCACACTCACAGGAATCCCCCTCACACACATGCAGCCACCTCTCTCTGTCTCTGTCTCTCTCTCCCTCCTTCCCTCCCTTTCTCTCTCTCCCCCACACACAAAAAAACAAATACCAGTGTGAAGCTGCCTTGTAAGGATTCATAGGGATGGTGCGTATACAGGACAAAAGGTAGTAATGAATTCTGCAGGAAAAAAATAACAAATGTGTTTTTATTTAATTTAGCAATTCATTATATTATTCAGTTATGGAAATTTGAGTCATTGCCTTTTGATCTTTTTTTCTTTTATCCCCTTGAAAATTACAATCATACCCGATTTAAACTTTGTTTCAGATATTTTATTTATGTTTTGTCTTGAGGAAAAAAGTCTCAAGTAGAGTTTCAGCATCCCTAGCAAAGAGCACATTCTAATGGTACTGTAAACTGAATTACGTCTTTCTCAAATTCCTGTTGGCAGCTTATGTCCTGTGACTTTATTTGAGAGAGAGTCTTTTGGATGGCAATTCAGATTAATTGACCTTATATCATAATCTGATAGAGCTGGTGATCTGATAGGAAGGTAAAAATGGCACAGCAGAGATCTTTAACTACACCCCCTCCCTCCCTGGATTTCAACGTCATTCTGTTTGAACAGAAAAAAAAAATGGGGGGTAGGGGCGCTTTTCCTAAGCAAGGAAGAAAAATTTACCTGAAACAATCCTATTGTGGTGACTACTATTCACTGTCACCAGACAAGGGCTTAGACTCATGGAAAAGAGAGGCTTCTGGGCACATGTTTGAGGACTTATCTACATTAGGTTAGCCTCTGGGCTTTTCTGTGAGGAATTGGATAGATAAGGTCAATTAGAGTGGAAAGGTCCACCTTAGCTACAGGAGGCAGAATTCCAAGAGCTGGAGTCCTGGACTGAATGAACAGAAATAAAAAGCTGACTACTAGAGTTCAGGGCTTTTTGCTTCCTGACTGTAGATGCAATGTGATTCCTTGTACTTGAGGCGTGCGTGCATTCTCTGCCTGCTGCCTTGGGCTTCCTCATCAGGACTAACTCTAACCACGAATTATAAACCAAATAATGCCCTTCCCTTAAGTGTTTTTTTTCAGGGCACTTTGTTTACATCAACAGGAGGATAACTAACACTCCCATCCAATTCTAGCCTGCTGATAGAATAGGGGAGAAGGCATTGTGGACCTGAGCTGTACCTGGCAGAGTCTCAATATGAACATGTACAAATGTTGGACAGTGCATCACAAAAATATAGCTCCAAATCAAGGGAAAATTGTAAACTAAAGAATGTCATTGCTGGGCAGTGGTGGCGCACGCTTTTAATCCCAGCACTCGGGAGGCAGAGCCAGGCAGATCTCTGTGAGTTCGAGGCTAGCCTGGTCTGCAGAGTAAGATCCAGGACAGGCACCAAAACTGCACAGAGAAACCCTGTCTGAAAAAAAAAAAATGTCATTGATGGTTAGCAGAAAGCTGATGATATTTCAAAGCCAAGCACTTGTTATATCTTGATGATAGGATGAGGGAGCAGATCTGTGTTGAATGGTGGATGAACTCTATTCTACAGAAGCCTGGAGTCCTGAGTGATGATACATGGCAGAAGAACTATTGTTTACATTAACCAAAATGACTGAAAAGTAGAGATGATTGCGGTAGTTTGTCTCTTCGGGAAGGGCTGTTGGATGATTGGGAAGAGTGGACCTTCCCGAACCTTGATTAGCTTTTCTTCAGAAGAGTGCACCAGGATTCTAACTGTACCAAATAGTATGTTGATATTTGAAACAAAGTATATGTTGATAAAGAAAAGTACCTTAATGTCCAGTAGAAAAATTCTAGACATAAATGTTGTATTTGGAAGGAAGACTAAAAAAAAAGTCTGTTTTCATTTTCCACCTTTTTGCAGGGAAAGGGGGGTAGCCCTGAGAGAAAACTAGCAATTGAACCACATCTGGTTCATCTCATGGAGAGTGTGTGGAATCACATCCACCCCATCCCTCTAACAAGTGTACTTGCTGCATGGGATTTGCCTTCCATCTTACTATGTCACACGTGCAGGTCAATTGTGAAAGTATTGTTTCTACCTCAGAGTCTTTTGAGGTATAAAAAAAAAATTATTTCTAGAAGAACACGAGAATAAGTGAAGTTTTTCCTCTTCGGACCCAGCTTTATTTGTGGTTGTAGTTATTAGCTTTCCAAAACTTCCTTTCTTCAGAAAAAAGTTGACAGCAATTCCAGGTAATGAATATTCTATGAGATGGCCATTTGAGATGAACTCCGTGCATCAGTTTCTAAAATAAAAATAATAATAATTGCTTTTGCTTGTTGCCATAAATTTAAATAATGTTTCAGCATCATTTTCTTACTCAAGGTGACATTAGTGATAAACCTGGGTTGGATGCTCTGTAAATATTAATAACATATCAAAATGTGTGATTTGTCAGTCAATATTGCTACAAAATTGGCCTGAAAATGGAATACCTAAATAAACTCAATACGTGCCTAGTTTGATTAAAAGAATGAAAAAAATATTAATATACAATTGCTATTTAAATGTCTTTGCATTATGTGGTTGAATGACCATTGCTGGTATTACAGCATCACATTGTAACATCTTTAACAGTACCTTATTTTCAAGGAGAGATTTTAAGAAAATGCAACCCAGTCATGTTTTAATTTGTATAACTGACACACATTACATTTATAAGTGGGAGATGATACATGTTAAAATAATAATGGCTCTGGAAGGTTTGCTTTTAAAGTGAAAAATGAAAAATTATAAAACAGAAATTTTATGCACTAAATGTAACACTCCATTCCAAGCACATAGATATGCTAGACAAAATATGCTTAGAATAAGTAAATATATGAGGTAAACTTTGTGAGCAACTGAGAGGAGATGCAAATTGAAGTATCTATAGGGAGTCAAGATGGCATATAGATGATCTGGTCCAATCTGCAAGGATTACCAAGTTCTTCCCATGCTTTGTGGGCAACAGGAGACCAGTTTCTTGGTGTAGAGAGGATCTAGAACCACCTTCCTTTTCAGTGAACTCTGACTATGAGAATGCTATCCAGCTAAGGCACTGATTCTAGCCAGACCGTCATTTCAATGCAGATGAATATGTAAATGACAGCAGAACTCTCACCAGCAATAACATAATGACATATAAGAAAAGGACAAGTCCTATTAAAGGGCTGAGGGAAACAGATGTCTATAATTATAAAAATCAGTCCTTGTGAATGACATTCCTATTATTAGAAAAAGACCAATATAGTATACTATAGCGCATAGAGACTGAATAGGGAAAAATATAAAAGTGATTTCAGAATTAATGAATGAAATGAAAAATGAAATTTGTCAGGGAAATTGATAAATTACATTGTTTACTAACAAAATAATCATATATTGTCATAACAGGATTAACTTTACCAAATTGTAATTTTGCGTGTGTATGTATGGAGGATTTGTACCTGTGTGTTTGCATGTGGGTGAAGATTCATTACATCTATGTTCACATGCATGTAGAGATCTCAAGTTGATGTTGGGTTTCTGGCTCAATTGCTCTTTACATCATTTATTCCAACAGGGTCTCTTGAACCCACAACTCACTGACTCTGACTAGTCTCTCTAGCCAACTCTTCCTGGGGACTCCATTCCTTGTATCTGCCTCCCAAATGCTGAGTTTAGAGAGGCTCCAATGTTGGCTTTGTTTTCACTTGGATTCTAAGTTTTGAAACTCCAGTCCTCACAGTTCCTTCTGAAGCACTGTATCCAGTTAGCCACATCTCTAGACTCTTCTACATTATAGGATAGGAAAATGTTTCATGAAATAATGCATCAGTGATGAAGAAGTGGATCCTTAGAATGGAACAGGGTGAAAGATCGCCATTCTTTACTTTGAGAGGAAGATGTAATACTAATTACATTTAGAACCATACTCTTTAAACCATAAAACATATAAAGCAATGAGAAGACAGGCACTTCTCAAATCAGTGAAGAACATAGTTAACTCTTGAAAAACGTGAAAATGTTATGAAAAGACAAAGAAGAGGAAACATGAATTTTCTATTACCATTGAGTATTTTTAAAAACAAAGATGCAAACATATAATAAAAATAAACAGTAACCGTGGCTAGAGAGATGGCTCAGCTGTTAAGACCACTGGCTATTCTTCCAGGGGACCCAGGTTCAATACCCAGCACCCACATGGCAACTCACAACTGTCTGTAACTTCAGTTCCAGGGAATCTGACACCTTCACACAGACATATACGCAGGTGAAACACCAATGCACATAAAATATAAATAAAGAAATTATAAAAAATAGAACAAAACTCACTGTCCATTGAAGGAATGAATGGATGGATGGCCATGTATATATTAGGCTGAAAGGGAAAATTTCCCCAAAATAAGCAGAAACCATAGTTCCAAGATGAGAAAAACAAAATCAATGTAATGAGTATTAGTATTAGAAGGGAAGAGCTATTTTGGCTTATGGTTTTAGAGAGAAATAGTCCATTATGGTGGGATGATAAGGCAGCAGGCAGGAATGGCATGGAAGGTGGAGCAGGAGACTGATCACACTGGAATCCAGTCAGGAAGCAGAAGGCGAACAAGGGTGCTGGTGGCCTCAAGGTCTGCTCCCATTGACCTGCTTTCTCCACGAGGCACCTCCTCCTAATAGATCCAAACCTTCCAAGACAGTGCCACCAGCTGGAGTCTGATAGTTCAAACCTATGCACCTATGAAGGACATTTCCCATTTAAACCACAATTCTCCTTAATAACAGGAACTATGAGTAAATACAAAAGTGATACTATTTTCATGGTCTTGTTCAACTCATACCTGTTGAACAAAACCAAGGATTTGGAACCCAAACTGATCATTTTATATGCTGTATTTAGAATTCTAAATAGTTTCCTGTATTTTGGATAGCAATTTCACATTATCTAGAATCATTTCAAACATACACATTTCATGCTGCAATAAGTTAGACATTTAGAAAAGTGTGCCTCTTATTGCATGGTTTATAAAATTATAACATGAAATCTGAAAATAGTTTAAATGCACTTTAAACTTAAATGCATAAATATGACCCAGGGTATATAGTATGTAATACAATAAGTTGTGTGTATGCACTTATATAAACAAACAGACATAGAAAGAAACCATGATATTAAAATACAAGAGCAAGTTCAGATGAAAAAAAATGCAGTAGTTATAGTAAATGGTTGATCACAGATACAAACTACATGTGTTGTCAAGGCTACAAAGATTATTGTAATTCTACCACATTTATTTTCTAAAGAGAAAAAGGAGAATAGCTCTGACTGTGAGAGAGAAGCAGGCATTATGTCTATTACACTTTTATGCTTAAAGACAAGGTATGATGAAATGTGAGCAGCCACTAGTACAGGGTATTGGAAAACGTGAGTGTTGGTTTTAATATTATTTCCATTTTTAACTGCTTATTTCAAATTACAACACTGAACACTTTGATAACTATTTTGAGGGTCATCATTAGAGAATTCTACATTTTATTTAGGAAACATAAGGACCACTTTAACACCAAAATTTGAGGAAGTAAAGACCTATGATACTTGAAATATATTTGTGTGCATGGAATTTTCTTTTGAGTACTCAGAATCCTAAATATACATGTTTTGCCTTCATGCCCACAGGATCTAACTTTTAATTTATGAACAAGTGAAGCTTGTGTGTCCTTCTTTCCTTCTTTCCTTCCTTCCTTTCTTCTCTTCCTTTCTGCTTTTGATTCCAAAATAATTATCATATTCTTTACCTTTCCCCACTGCAAATTCTATTATTAATTTTAAAATTTGATTCCTTCCTTGAAGTGAAACTCTAGTCTTCTAAATTCTACAATATCACAAAATAAGGTAATCCACTGAAATGATTTTGGACATAAGAATCCCCAGGGTATGATTTTACAACAAGTAATTTCTAAGTGGTGAGTGGCCCAATTGTGTGTTTGTCTAGGTGCAACTGTGGGACAGTAAGCACATGTAGAAACTGGATAAGATTTTTACGTACAGGATGCACAGGTGCCTCTTGGGAAGACAAAGCAGAAACCACAGGAGGGGGAGGAGCCCAAGGATGCCCTGAAAGTTAAAGTGGTAGAATGCTAAAGCCAGGAGAGATGAGGTTCATAGACCTCAGGAAAATGAGAGAATGGAAGCTACAAGAGGGGACTCCTTAAAGAGGAGCACATTCTTTTTCACTTTGAGGATGTTCCTGGAACAAATCAAGCAGATGGCCGAACAAAGTAGATGGAAAAGCAGTAGAGTAAGGCTTGTCTGCTTCATGTCAATAAATTACACACAAGTCCTTGAAAGCAATGTTAAAGCTGGAATTCAACTGGTCAGCAGAGGCCCTAGATCTCAGGCTGGGAATGAAAATAACCATGTCTGTAACCTTCAGTTACTAGACATTGAGCCTTTTCTACGGGTTGATCCCACTTACAACTGGCAGCTTTCTGTTGAAGGGTAAAGTTTGGTTATTGCAAATCTGACCGCCAGGGAAACTTGGAGAGCTGGAATTCTACAATCAGTCTCCTTCATTTCAGAATGGGTTTTGTTTGTTTATTAGTTTGGTTGATTGTTGTTTTTCTTTTTTTCCCTAACTGTGGTCCTGGTTGATGAAGAAGAGCTGCACCTGCAGACCTTCTGCTATGTGCTGCAAAAGAGTGTGTGCCATTGAGCTTATTCTTTATATCTACACAGTGAGCATGCTCACTGCCATCTATCTAAAGGCTCGGGTACCAAGAATTAAAGTGATTTTCTAAAGATCTCACAAGGGCCACAGCCATGAGCCCAAGTGTGGATTCATACTCAGTGTTGCTTTGATGGGCACTACATGCCAAACAGTCAGACTATCCCTGTTTCCAATAGTTCCAAACATACTTTGAGGGAAAACGAGGCAGCTAAAGCAGGATAGCGGCAACCGATTCTGTCTTCCACTCCATTGTGGTAGCCACTTGAGAGCTGAGAACCTGATCATATCTGTTGGAAAACAAAGTCTGAAGATGGTGACTTGGAAAATGATGAAATGAGTATTCTATGAGGAAAGGAAAAATGATGTCAAAGAAAGAAAGGAGGAGAGAGGGAGGGAGGGAGGAAGGGAGGGAAGGAAGGAAGAAGGGAGGGAGGGAAGGAAAGAAGAAGAAGGGAAGAATGAAAGGAGGACAGTGTGACCAAAGACAAGCATGGCTGTATCTAGCAATGGATTTGTGCTTCGCTCCTTCCATTTGTGTGTGACTGTCCCCTGGGACACACAGGGAAAAAATACACAAAGTACTTAGATTATCCGTTAAGTGCCAGGTACAGCTATGTGGTGGGCAACTCTGAGTTGCTGAGGCAAGAGATAAGCTTGAGGCTCATTCAGTTGTGAAATTGGTAAAGGGAAGAAAACAAATCCACACCTTATCCCATACTCATATGTACACTCAACACTGGAATCTCAGTGGAATATGTGATTTACCCGATAGGACATTAACACTTTACACTGCTGCCTGTTTCTCTCAGTGGTTTAGATAATGTTAAATAACTTTGGATGGGGCATATCAAAATAGCTCTAAAGCTGAAGTTTACTGTAAAACCAAACTCTGTAAAGGAAAATTAAAAACTCTAAGACCCTACAGTCTATGTGTTAGTGAATAATTATGAACTGATGTATATTTTAAGATTTCTGACAATTGTGCCATGGCTTAGATATTGTTATTGAAAAATCATTGAGGTCATTTAGAGCCTATCTTTAAGCATAGCCTTCTGAAGATAGCAATGTTCCAGATTTAAGGCCCCAGGAACTTACATTTGACCAAAGGGCTAAAGCCAGGCTTAACTATACACACTACTTGTACAGAAAGTTTCAGCTTTCTTCACAGAGGAGCTTCTGTAATGGAAGCTGCTGTACACACAGAGAGTACAGAATACCCAGTTTCATGCTGCGATGGATCAACTGCTGTTTTCATGTTTCAGGGCTCTGTCATTGTACAGAGTGTACTGAGGGCACTAGTTTGGAGGGGGAAGGTTTACATATTTACACACATTTCTATAATATTAAATATACATTCACACACACACACACATATATATATACATACATGTGTACTAAGGGCATTTGCTTTCATGAGAAATGTATATACATATATGCATATCTATATGTGTCTTGCATGCATGCACAAATACACATATACATGCACACTAAGGACATTAATTTTCAGGGGGAAATTACACATGCATACATACATACACACATGCACACACACCCTTTATTTGATAAAGCTCTCAAGCTATTTTTAATGATTTTACTAATCACAACTGTATATATTTTCTGCAATACTTCTGAATATGACTTTCTCATACATGACCTTTTACTTGCCTAGCATTATGCCTTCAAGAAGAGAACCAGTTACTATTTTGCAGGCTTCTGTGGATGGCCACAAGAGTGGGGAAATCTGTGCCGAACAGCTTTTTTAAAATGTATGTAAACATCTTGCTTTCCTGCAACAAATGGCATTAGAAAAAGAACCACATATCTAAATTTACCTGAAAGATTTCCATTGAACCTTGCTTATATCAGACTCCCCTTTGCCTAGGAAGGCATCCCACTCATACCATGTAATTGCAAACAAATAGCCCTTCTCCATTTTGACAAAGGAGAGGAATCCAGCTTGACCAAGATTCTTATGAAGCCACCCCAATAGGCCAGAGTCAATGTCAGGTCCTAAAGACTGCTCTGTGATAAATGAGGAGACCCATTTCACATGGAAGGGGATGATGACAAACTTCTAGACATTGACTTTTAGGTGGACACATTGTGAAAACCTAAGTAGGAGCTGCTTATCCCAGCTTGAACATTCAGCCAAAACCTCAAGAAGGTTCATCCCAAAAGTCTCAAGGTGCTCTAGGCACAATTTGTGGTATCATAGAAGCCTCTGAATTGGAAACACGTGCCAAATGCTACCTTGTATGAGGGCACTTATAAATAATTTTAATAATACCATTTATGTTAAACTTACAAAAGGATTTATCACATGGGTGTCCAGGGAATCAGCTATTCATAATCATAAATTAATTGGGAATTGCTGCCTCTAAAGCAGCTGTGTTTGCAGATCCAGGACCCCTCGTCCCCTCTGTTCTCTTCTGCTGCGAGTGATGTGAGCTGTAGAACATAATGTGCTGTAAGTGTTCATAGACACAAAGCAAGGCAGTCCTGGGGCTGGATGGGCTCCAGTTCTTATGAGCTATCCACAGCAAAGCGGCAGCATTAAATATGACAAAGCTCTGCCATCCACAGCAGCCGTGATCACAGAGGGCCCTTTGCAGCTGACCTTCGCATGAACTTAATTACAATCAGCAAGAGAAAAATGCTAGGCCTTTCATATAACATAATGGAGTTCCTCTAATTTGTTTACCAGCAGTGCCCAGCAAGGACCTTCTCCCCAAAGAAGGCTTTGGTGTGCAGAAATGAATCCCGGCAACCACATATAGAGAATATGGCAGATTAGAATGCAAGCTGTGCATAATACAAAGGGGGCAAGGGTCCAGGGAGATAATTTCTCCTGCATTCTGCTGTCATATTGGGGGTTATTGCCTAACTAGGTATTATTCATTCATTCCATAGTATGTATGAAACCTTCTAATTAGTGATGGCAATAAGCAACAGAAGTTCATGACTATTTGGGTCTTGAAGGGACTTTGAGTGATTGATGAATAATTTTAATATAGAATCCGCATTTTTAATATTGAAATTTGTAAGATGTTTTTAACTCAAGGGAAAGAGTAATATTCTTTTTCCTTTTAATATCTCCTCTAAAGCCAAGTTCAACATACAGTCACAAAGCAGCTAATAATTTGAAACTCCAACATTCAAAGACTATCCTTAAATGCCCCTTAGGTCAATTACTAACCAGATGGACTCAAGACACCACAGACTACGCAGCTCTCTGGCTGCCAGTCCCAAATGAACCTGGTTGGGATCTATGTGGTCTTGTTTTCCTTTTCCAAGTCGGCTGCACGAAAGAGTCACATTGTCCCGGTAAGGTGTGTAGACGTTATGATGAAGAGACAATGCAGAGAGAGATGCTTTCTCTGAGAGTTACTAGGCAAGCAAAACCGTCATCCCCTGGCCCTCTGCACTTCTCTGCGACTCTTTCAATAGATGATTTGGGCCTCCTGTAATATAGGGCAATACTACTTGAACCACTGGGTCATTAAGAAATTTTTGAAATGTCGTTCCTTAAAGTGTTGATACAATAAAACAAATTACAAGGGAAGGATTACGAAACATGACAGTTAATAAAATAAAAAAAAAAGAAATTCAGAAAAGAAACTCACTAAAGAGGTATAAAGTGTATAAGTTGGAAAGACATCAAAAGATAGTTTTTGGTTGGTTGGTAAGACAAGTTAGGATAGAAAGTGAATTAGGTGCATTTTGGAGTCAACAAGATGGGATAGATAATGAAATATTTCTGCTGAATTTGTCAAATGCAAATGGACTAGACATTGTTGATGTATTTATTGCCTGTATATATTTTATACAGTTATTGTACTTATTGTATATAGTTTTTCTTATTAGTTACAACTTTTTTTATTTTAGACAAAAAAAAAGGGAAACGTGATATTTTATTTGTGCACCTCAATAAAGTTTATCTGGGGATCAGAGGAATAAGCCAGCCACCATATTGAACATAGAAGTCAGGCAGTGGTGCTACAGGTCTTTATTCATAGCGTTCAGAAGGCAGATATTCATTTGGATCTTTGTGAGTTCAAGGCCATACTGGGAACAGAGCCAGTGCTAGTTAACCATAGAGGTCTGGAGGTCTGGACAGACAGACAGGAAGTGATAGAGCTGGGTGGAAAGATGAAGTGATGAAGCTGGGCCTGGAGAGGAAGTACAATGTTAGGGCACAGAAAGATTTATAGGCATGAGTATACAGGAAGCAGCTCTCTCTGGTGGCTGAGGAGTTGGTGAGGTGAGGTTGGCTGTGGCTTGTCCTAGTCCTCTGATCTCTCAGTTTTCACCACAAAATAAAATAAAATAAAAAAATGAAAATTAAGGCTGAATATTTTAATAATTACTAGATTTACACCATTAAAATTTCTATTTTAAATTGTTATAGAAGTTTTCAAGAGCGTATATTCTATTTCTATGCTTTTCTTTTATCACAGACTGACATCTTTCCACAAACCACGCTTTCAAATAGAACTGCCCTGAGTCTAATGCAGTAATTTAATATCTTCATCTTTTTCCCATTCTTTAAACCAATGATTGGCAAGCTTCTTCCAGTAAGATCCAGATAGCAAATATGCTTGGCTTGCAGGGCGTATGGTCTGTTAGATTTGCAGCCAGAAAACATCCATAAGCAATATGCCAATGAGTGACCTGGCTGTGTAACAATAAAACTTTATTTACAAAAGCAAGCTGCAGGTCATGCTTGCCTGCTGCATTGTCGTTTGACTGCCCTGGTTTGGATGTTCACAGCAGGATTTCTAACATATCCTGAACATCTCGTTACAGATACCACAACATATTTTCCAAAGAGAATATTTAAAATTGCTTTATATATCCATTATATATTTCAATTGTGAACATGAAGTACATGACATGAAGTTTGTAGAATTGTGGCACAGTTGAAACTATATAGCATGTGCAGTTACAACTGTTGTAGGAAGAGCATATAGTATCCACTCTCTTTATATTTTTCAATATAACCTTTCAATTAGCTTTGATACATATTTTGTTTTCATTTTCTCACTCTTTGGAAATGTCATCAATAATATTTTAAGGAGTGAAATATTTTGGAGGAAAGTTCCACCACGACCAAATCACAAATAAAGAATCGCCCATCCCCCAACCCCGTCACCCCACCTCCCAATCCGAGTCTCTAAATACCAACTTTCTTTTTCTGAGAAAGCTGGAAATTTTCTGTATTGCTGGAGGTCCCTGACACTCCTTGAAAACTCAGCTCAAATGCCACAACTTCTTTGATTTGGCAATGTTTTTTCAGCGTGTTTCTAAGTAGAGCATTCCGTGTGGGAGGGATGGCGGCAGTCTGTGAGGCCTTCCTTTTTCCCTCAGAGAGTGTTAACCATGCCTCCCCCAGGATCCCTGACCATTTATCAAATCAGATTTGTCAGCTCACACTTTGTCCTCACAGACTGTGTGCTCCTGAGACTCGGTAGGATCTCTTCTGGGCCTTTTCGTTATTCCCAATGCCCAACAAAGAACTGTGTGTGTGTGTACACCTTTCTGTTTCATGCTCTAAAATGTAAAGAGAATGCCCTCAGCCAAACCTCATACCCCCAGATAGTTGCCAAATATAACTGAGACTGTATACATAGAGATGTTTGTAATATATGTATAATTATGCAATTGAGATATTAGTGTGTCTGCAAGAAGATAGTTATATATGAAATTAAAAACAAACTAGAGAGATGTGCACTGGACAAAATGTAGTGTTAATGGTAGGAGTGTTAAGGAGGCCACAGTAGAGAGCTACAGCTACCTCAGAGTCACCTTAGTAGTAAGTGCTGCCTGACAAGTCAGAGACTGAATTGGCGACAGGTGTGATTTGAGGCAGTTCAGCAGAGACATAGACACCAACTCGCCTGTGAGTGCACAGGAGGACAGACGCTAATGCCTGGTTCTGAACAGGTGCTCCATGTAGGGGAAGACTCCCTTTTACTGGTTTAATGTTCTGTTTGCAACACCTAGCATCCTGCCCAACTCTCAATGCATACATTTTTGATGGATTAATCAATGAATAAAACATGAAAACATGCTCCATGCTATCTGTGAGGGTTCAATAAGTATTGATTGAGTGAATGTGCACATGTTTCATTGGAACAGGCTTCTGTGTGCTAGTTCAGCTCTGAAACTATTTCCTTTTCATCTGGCCACTTTAGTGTTTCTTTCCAAAGGAGAATTTTTCATGTGTACTTTACGGCTTTTGCACCTTTGATAGCTCTGTCTTCTATATTTCACTAACTCTAGGCGATATTTTGATTTTCAAGTCCAGTTTCAATGTTTACTCCATGTCTCCCTCTAATGTCCTAGTTTCAAGCAGTTCTAATAATTCTTAAGAATCTTCCCAACATTATCCTATATTTCATACTTTTTATGCTTTTATTTTTAAGAATTTCAGGTAATGTGTTTTGATCTATTCTTTCCCCTCCCATGACTCCTCTCAGACCTGTCTGTTTACCCACACAACTTTGTGTTTTTCCCTCTTTTAACACCCAAAACAAGACAAAACAAAAACAATAAAATGCAGAGTCCATTTGTGTTGGCCCCTACTCCTGAGCATGGGGTCAGCGCTGGGATGTGGTTGATATACCCAATGTCATTCCATTGAAGAAATTGAGTTTTACTTTCCTAGAAACTATTGATTGCAACTAGCTTCTTGGTTACTGCTGGGACTTTGTGTTTATGTTCTTATCTCTCTTCTGCGACTTTTATTCTCTGGTTTAAGCTTATGCAGGTCTTGTGTATATTTTCATAGTCTCTGAGTTCATATATGCATCAGCCCTGTTGTGTTTCGAAACTGCTGTTTCCTTAAAGTTGTCCACCACCTCTTGTTCTTCACAAGCATGCTACTTCCTCTTTCACATAGACCTTTGAGATTTGGGAGGTGGGCTACGACAGAGATATACCATTATGGCTTTGTATGGCCGTCTTTCACTCTCTGTACATTGTCTAGTGTGGGTCTCTGTGTTAATTAGCATGTCCTACAAGAGGAAACTTCTCTGACGAAAGTTTAAGAATATGCTGATTTATGGGTATAGTGATATGTCTGTATTAATCATTTTATTGCTATGTTTATTCAGTAGAATAATAGTAGTAGTTTTCCCCCGAGAGCCCCATGATTTGGGCCTCTTTAACAGTGTCAGGTATGGGTTCCCTCTCATGGAGTAGGGCTTAAATCCAATCAAAAAGTATTTGGTTATTCTTGTAACAGTCATACTACTGTTGTGCAAGTGGACCTACCTTGTGGGCAGATTGGGATTATAGGTCACAAGGTTTGTATCTGGGTAAGATTGATGGTTGCTTTTATTCTTAAGCAGCATGTATATCACCCTCCAGTACTGTGAATGCTAATCAGTAGGGATTGAGTACTATCTAAATCTCTCCACCTTCTATGACATAAGTAGGTGGTATCTTCAGCCACAGGATCTTACCATCAGGCCTTACCACAACCATCAGGCTGTGGAATGTAAATAATGGATTTGGTAATAGTCTTGTAAGGTTGGAGCCATCTATAGGACCCCTTTGGCCAATAACTCAAAACTATATAACCTATTCTTGGTACTGCAGGTTTTACTTGATAGCATATGATATCTAGCTGGAGAAGTGTCTCCTCCATGTGTGATAGCTCCATTTAAATATTTTTAATATATATGTATTTTAGGGATATTATACAGTAGTAGGCTTCCATATGGCTTGTAAAAGGTCTTTAGTGTTAGTTATCTCTCTACTCTTCTCTACCTTTCCCTCCCACCATAAATTCATTTAAATATTCTGCTCCAATTTTCCTTTTACCCCTTTAAAACACTATATTCTATTTCACCTTCCTTGGGAGAATTCTCTCCTCTTCCCAAGTCCCTTACTAGCTCCCTAATCTCTGTGGATATTATAAATGAAACACACACATCTAAAGCTTAAAAGCTAACACCCACTTCTAAGAGGAATCACACTATGTCTGTCTGTCTGGGTGTGTGTTATCTCACTTAGGATGATTATTTCTAGCTCCATCCATTTATCGGTAAATTTTATGATTTCACTTTTAACAGATGAGTAACATTCCATTTGTAAATGTACCATATTTTAGTTATCAATCCATCAGTTGATGGACATCTAGACTGTTTCCATTTTCCAGCTAGTATGGATAGAACAATAATGAACGTGGGTGAGTAGGTATCTTTGTAGTAAGATATGCAGTGCTTTGGGTATATGCCCAAGAATAGTATAGCTGGGTCTTGTGGTAAATCTACTTTCCTCTTTTGGAAGAAAGCTGATTTCCATAGTGACTGTAGCCGTTTGCTTTCCCATCAGGAATGAATAAGTGTTCCTCTTTCCCTGAATCCTCTTTAGCAACCGCCGCCATTTGCTTTATTAATCTTTGCCATTCTGACTGAAATAAGATGAAATATCAAAGAAGTAGTTTTAATTTGTAATGGAGGCAATGATGATTAAGGATGTCAAACATTTATAACTGTTTGTCTCAGCCATTTGTGTTTCATCTTTTGAGAGCTGTATGTTTATTTCTACAACCCACGTTTTAACATGGAGTTATTTGTTTATTTCATCTTTTGAGAGCTGTATGTTTATTTCTACAACCCACGTTTTAACATGGAGTTATTTGTTTGTTGATGTCCAGCCTTTTCAGTGCTTTGTCTATCATAGGTACTAACCCTCTGTCAGACGTATAGTTCGTAAAGACTTTTCCCATTCTGTGGGCCACTTCTTCACTTAAATGATGGTGTCTTTTGTTGTATGGGAGATTTAAATTTCATGCAGTACTATTTATTAATACTTAGTCTCAATGTCTGTGCTATCAACGTCCTTTTCAGAAAGTCCTTTCCTGTGCTAATGAAGTCAAATGTACTTTTTACCAGTCTCCTAATTAAAAAAAAATGTCTACCTACAGATTTACATACCATGGCCTTAGATACATATTTGGATAAAGTGTCTCCTGTGCCTCAAGGCTTTCCAAAATCATCCCTTCTATCACTTTTCTGAACCTCACCATGGAGAGATTTTCTTCACAATGTGTTCTTGAGCTTGTCTCCATCTTAAAGAATGTGCCGTAATGTTTGTAACCATTGACTAGGCATATGCTACCCCAAATATCTGGCTATGAGCATCAGCCAGCATCTCTAGGCCTTGCTTATCCTAACTCTTTCATAGTATCAACAAGTCAAATATGTGTCTTAGATGACAAAAGGGAAGAAGAATGTTAAATCTTCAGTGAAAACTACTAGATTTCACAAAAAAAGTAAAGCCTCTCCTACCTGTCTCATCTCCCCATGCAATCTAGCTTGATCTGCTATTATGGATGTCTGCACTTCGAATAGATTGCTCTACCAGCCTAAATAGTGCCCAGTAGCTGTCCACAAATCAACCAAGAGCTGTGGCTTACTAACCTCTGAGAAAATTTGAAGATTGAAGTATAGTTCTATGTGTATATTTGAAAATTTCAAATTAACCCTTGGTGCATATATACTTGCCTGTGCTTCTGCCTCATAATCTTGGACTAGGAAAGGCAAGCAGTTAAAGACTTTTAAAGACTCATCTCTATAGAGCACATCCCATTTCTAGTGCAAGTCCAGCTGCAGTCCTCTAGGTAACCTTTACCCTGTCATTCTCTCCCCGAGAAGGTGGATGTGTGGGTGAGCATAGCATACCAACAGTATTATAGACACTGTTAATGAATACAACTATTCTGCAGAGATTTGAGCTTTTTGGAATGGTTGTTCTTCTTTCCCAGGCCTTCAGATTGAGTCAATACACGTCATTGCACACGAGTACAGTGGACTGGAATGTATTCTTTCTCACACTACTGTCTCTGGGAGCTAGGCCGGTTCACCTCACATATACTACCTCAACATCCATTTTCTGGGATTTTTGTTGGAAACACAGAGCTAAAAGAGGATGTTGAGAAAACAAGATAGGAAAATGCATAAAACTTTAGATTCATTAAGCTCTTTTCTTAAAATTGTCTCAAAATATCTTGAAAAGTTCTTTGAAAGCAAAGTACATCCACCAAAAAAATGTCATTTTTTTTTCTAATTTTACATTCTAGAATGGACTAGTTTGGATTCTGAAAAATCATTTGCTTATAGATATATATTTATTGTTATTAATTTTATTAACATACTAGTATTTAACTGGGTGCATGACTAAGAAAGGCTGAGAATTTTGCTTTTAGAAACTGAATTTTATGGGCTAGGGCTGTAGCTCAGTGGTATGATGTATCTCATTGCCCAATGTATGCATTGGTTCCTGGGCTTAATTCCCAAAAATACAAAAAAAACACCAAAGAGTCACAAAACAAAAGAGGAAAAAAATACACGAAGACAAACAGAACAAACAAGCAAACAACCCTTGCTCCACCCCCATTCCCCCCCAAAAAATACTGAGGAGGCTGAGTTGAACAGAAGTACCTGGTAATGACTCTCCTTCTGGGAAGTGTGACGTCTGAATGAAAAGAAAGATCAAGGGTGGGCTGAATCTAAGGGAACAGATGGTCCCTGATGATGCCTGCCAGAGACATGGGCAGGAAGAAATGCAAAACTGTTCCTGCTCTCTTTTTCCACTAAACAGAGAACATGTACACAAGAGCTCAGTGTGGGTTGGACAGATGGGATTCTTAGGAAAAGAGGTTGGCAGTTCCTTCCTTAGAAGAGGCTAGCCAGTGAGCTTGGTTTCTTCTGAAACCAGAGCCTTGTCTCTACTCTGCATCAGGGTGGGCAGAAAAAGAAACACATCATGAGAGGAGGCTACAGTGAGTCTCAAAGCATCAGTCATAGCTTGTCCTGTCCTCCAAGTATTACTTCTGATCTGCAAGATGTAGTTGTTGAATACTTGCTTATAGATAAAGTTTTGAAATTCATGCATGCTGCACTGATATGATACAACCCTAAAGTTGGCTCCCAAGCTAACAGTGTAAATAACAGCTATACAAACTTTTAGACACCATATGATCTACCAAGTCATACACTAGGGGTGGGACTCTGTAATCTGTGTTTTGATAAAACCTTTAAGTGACTGTAATTGAGATTGAATATTATTAAGTATAGTAGCTGGGTTTAGAGATAGGGGCTCTGAGTTCAAATCATAGATCACTTATTTAGTAGTGCTATACCTTGGTCACATTGCTCACACTGAGACATGAACCATGGCTCACATTATTAATGTGATCAAATGGGCTAATGTACTTACAAATGTTTAAACAACAGAGTTCAAAAAATATTCTAAGTGGACATCTTTTTATGATAGAAAGAGATAAAGAAAAAAAAAGAGGAGGCGGAGAGACAGAGACAGGGAGAGGCAACCATAGCAAATTCTTCACCCGAGAAACACAATGTTCCACCCTGTTGCTCCATATTCTCCAACCACCCTTGCACATTAGTAGATTCTTAATGACTACATCCAGCAGATAACTGTGAGCACAAGTGACATGGCTCTCTCTCTCTCTCAGCTACCTTAAATAAGAGAAAGGACAATGTGGAGCCTCCACATTCTTTTGATCCTCAGCCACAAAGCCTACTTCCTCCACTTCCAGACTCTGAGCCAGAAATAAAGAGCCCTTGCGATGAGTTGCTGATATTATAGAAGTACTGTGTTGTAGGAACTGGGATACAGTATGTGGGCTAGCAATATAGTTTGGGAAAGGAGTGAAGAAAGAGAGTAAGATTGACAGTGAGATGTCAGATAGAAAGAGAGACTGATTTCAAGAAGAGAATAGTGCTGTTTCTGAGCGAGAGGAAGCAAAGCTTGGATTTTGTTCTTACCTCTGTGAGTCCTGGGAGAAAGACCCTGATACTTTAAAGGCGTAAACTCAGAGGAACAATAGGTATTTTCTAGATTTAATTATCTAATAGGAGTCTGGGCATAACTAGGTGCTCTTATTCTGGGATGACGTAACTTTAAGAGAATCAATGTTAAAAGCCGTTTTTATCAAGACTTCCTATGTGCTCCACCAGCCCATTAGCCCTTTCTCTATAATACTCTGCTTTCCCTTTAAGAAAATAAACAAATAAGGAGCATGATCTACTATCCCTTTATTTCTCTTCTTCAGTTTTTAAGAGCATTTCTCCATCTTCCCTTGCTGAATTTCATTCATCTGGAGTATTTCTGTGAACACAGCTTGCCTTTTCTTATACTCATATACATGTCCTCTTGGGTAGTTTGATTTTCACTCCTTGGCCAGAACTGACTCAGTCTCATTCTTTAATGGTTATCAGATTATGAAATTGTCAGTTTTTGTAAATGTTCTCCAATACACTAATGCAAGGTAAGATGTTCCTTTTATGTGACCAGTCAAGGAGTATGTGTAAAGAGTTCCATTGAGTAGAATGAGTGGAACCTAGCTTTCCCTGAATCTAAGAATGGAGAGTTAAGGACAGTTAAATATATTCCTATTCAAAGTGTCTCTAGGAATCAATTATCTGTATATTAGTATGCATATTTACATTGAACATGTTATGCATCCCATGCTGGCCATGACCTCACAACTATCCTTCCTTAGCATCCCAAGGACTGTCATTGTAATTAAGCATTGCTACAGTTAGCCCCTACAACACTGATGTGTGTAGGTATTTGTTATCTTGAACATTGGAAGCCAAAATACTCTCAAAACGAAACAGAGCCCTCTAAATTCTTTCAAGGTTGATATGTCCAAAATATAGCAACCGGTTCTGTCAATGAGAGACATAGAATTTAACTTTAAGTGTTATGTTAAATGGAGATGAACTAAAATATGTAACAATTTGAAGGAACTCCAGAAAAAAAAGTGTACAATACCCTACACCTCTTTTCTAAGATTTAGGATAAGATTAACTGAATTAGGAAGACCTAGCTGGCTTTGATCAGCTTAGAAAGAATAAGACCAATAAATAATTAACATGAAGAAAGAGAAAATTCAGGCCAATTCTTCAAGCCCAACATAAAGGTCACTGTTTGGTATGAAGGGCTTTATGGTGTCAATTTTTGAACTGTAAAGATGTAAATATAAGTGAAAATTATTTATGAATTTACCTGGGTATCAGTTTTGAATGTAAATAACTGAATGCTTGGGATTGTGCTGCTCCATTAATAGACCACAGCATCCTCCACTGAGCTGCCCCACTCCTTTGCATCCCCAGAAGCTCCATAGGTTTCCCATGAAGTCTGTTGTTTTGGTTGTCAAGGGCAACACCATGTAGACTAAGAAGCAATGTCCATAATACATTCATCTCTTGATTAATTACTTGCTTTTCAGTACAGTAGCAGTGGTAATTTGAAATGTACAAGCACTCAAAGGGAAACAATATATATTCTGCAAACAGAGCACCTGGCTCATGACAGATCCTTGGATAGTTGAAATAATCAACCAATGAACTCATGCTTACATTCATATTTATATCAACATTTATTTATTTATTTATTTATTTTTCTTTTTTTAAATTTTATTTTACAATATAATTCAACTTTACATATCAGCCATGGATTCCCCCGTTCTCCCCCCTCCCGCCCCGCCCCCCTCCCTCCAGCCCACCCACCATTTCCATCTCCTCCAGGGCAAAGACTCCCCCGAGGATTGAGATCAACCTGGTGGACTCAGTCCAGGCAGGTCTAGTCCCCTCCTCCCAAGCTGAGCCAAGCGTCTCTGCTAAGCCCCAGGTTTCAGACAGCCAATTCATGCACTGAGCACAGGACCCGGTCCAACTGCCTGGATGCCTCCCAAACAGATCAAGCCAATCAACTGTCTCACCCATTCAGTGGGCCTGATCCAGTTGGGGGCCAACATTTAAATAGGACATGTGTACATGTATATCAGAATTTGAGTTCAGCTTATACTAGTGGCTCTTATTAAATCATTGATTATTATCAACAGAAGTGTTTTTTGTTTTGATTCTTTTACTTTTCATTATTTGGAGGAGGGAACTGAGATGAGATCACTCTATGTAGCTCTGGCTCGCATAGAACTCACTTTGTAGCCCAGTTTTCTTATTTAAACCTGGCGCTTGTATGAAGTTCTTGCCTCTACTTCCAAGTATTGAGATCATAGCCATGTGCAATGACACCTGGTCAGGATAAATTTTTAAAAATTGAGGTTTTAAGTACAAAGAGAGTTACTCCCTTAACTGATCACATACGACCTCCTACTTTACGATAATTCTACTCTACCATTATTATTCATTTTAATGTATACATATGGTCATGGTAATATATTAAAGATATGTATATTATTATATTAATATATGCTATAATATTCAGTGTGCATATGTATGGAATTGGTGCGTTTAATATGTTCATATTCAATACTGTTGTTGTTTTGGTTTTTTTGAGGCAGGTTTTACCTGTGTAACTCTGGCTGTCCTAGAACTAGCTCTGTAGACCAGGCTAGCCTCAAACTCACAGAGATCTTCCTGCTTCTTCCCCCAAATGCTGAGATTAAAGGCATGTGCCACCACTGAACAGCTCAGTACCATGTTTTAAAGTAAAAGCTACATTGATCTTTATGTATATAAACATGAATGAAGGTTTCAGCTTCTCATCTTTATCAAAACCTGGGATTTTGAAAACGTTAATGGAAAGATAATTTTATAGTCCATACCTATATTACAACTTTTCTTACTTTGGGGAAAAAAATAGTATTGGGGATTGCACCCAGGACTCTGTTCATATCAGCAATATCTCTGCTACTGCTCTACATTGCTGGTCCCCTCTCTGCCTTTTGATATCTTAACAATATATGCTATTATCATTTATGTTTCCCCTGTCATAAATTAGAATTCATTATATAGTCTTTTATTACTGTTTCCACAGTTGCCTTAGAGATAAAATAATCGGTTCTGATTTATTGCAGTCTTATATGCACTAGTTCCTTCGCGACTTTCACAACGCTAGGACATCCTGCATGTTAATTCACTTAAAATTCTTCATGTGTTCACATGCCCACAATATGTTATTTTTGTTCATTTTTAAATTAAGTCCCCTGAAGCTGGAGTAATGGCTTAGTCAAAAAAGTCAGTGACTTCTCTTCTTGAAGACCAGAGTTCAATTCCCAGCCACCACATTGCAGCTCACAACTATCTGTAGTGACAGTTTCAGGGATCTGGTGCCTTTTGCTGGCCACGTGGTCATTGTATAGAACAAGTGTACAAGCATTCTTGCAGGAAAAACACTCATAAAATGGAATTAAAAAATAAAACATAAATTGCTGGTCAGTAGTGGCGCACGTCTTTAATCCCAGCACTCTGGAAGCAGGGACAGGTAGAGCTCAAGACCAGCCTGGTCCATAGTGTAAGTTCCAGGGCAACCAAGGCTGCACAGTGAAACCCTGTCTCAAAAAATAAACAAACAAAAAACCCAATAAATAAATAAACAAAATTTAAAAAATGTTGAAGTCTCCTATCTTCCTTGTTCCCTTTAGTTCTGTGTTTCTATCTAGGATTATATTATTATTGTCTGAAATAGTCTCAGAGGGATATTTTTTTAAGAAGGTGACTTAAACTATTATCTATCTCTATAGCTGAACACTATAAATTGGATAAATTTTCAACAATAAATGTTTACTTAATTCACAGTGGTAAATGCATGCTAGTCATAGGTTAAAGGACCCAAACCCGCCTGCTTGCTCCTAAGGAACCTCTGACTAGTCCCAAGGCAGCTCAGGGCATCACTTAGTGAGAAGGATGCATACAAAGGACAGTCACAAAGGGATTCTTACACTGGACTCAAGGCAGCAATAATCCATCCACGAGTGAACCAATTTATTCTTGATGGCAGAGACCTAATAATTCTTTATGATGTTAAGTTCTTCATGATGTAAATTATTATATTTCAGCATGAACTTGGGTGAGGGCATTCAAATTATAACAATAGGTATGCTTAACACATACACACACACACACACGCACATGCACACGCACACACACAGGAAGAGAGAGAGAGAGAGAGAGAGAGAGAATATATCTCTGATTAGTTTCTGTTTATCAAATATTTTTCTCAAATTTACTTTCAGCCATTTCTATTAGTGTTCCCCAAAGCCATGAAGTGGTAAATCAGATCCTGTCTGTCGTGTTCCTCCTATCAACCTGTGACTCCTAAGAGGAGATGGAATAGTAGAAGTTGCTAACATCATTTGCATTGTAAATGCATTTTACATTTGAGAGGAGACGCTTTTTGTTCTCCGTGTAGCTGTTGCTTATTTGTTTTAAATGGATCCGATTCTGTTATGTGAGCGGAATGTCTCTGTCATTTTCCATTCTGCACTTGCCTCTCCTCTCTGAGACTTTTCTTCCTTGACTATTATTTTTTTTTGTAAACCTGTGATATTTGTGGTAGGTTAATCCCATTCTTGAATACAATATTGCCTTCATAAGCAGCTTCTAGAACAAAATAAGTCCATAGAATCTAGGATTATTTTAGTGTTCAAATAGAGAACAGTGATTTTAATCCAGATTCTGTTTTTCTGGGAATATTGTCCAAAATTACAGAAATTAGTAAAATGGCCCATGCAAATAAAAGCAAATCAGGAACTTTCTCTTGCCAGGGGAATTAAATGAAATTAAAATTCTTTCTCACATGAAACAACCGTATGAGGATAAAACACAGAATATTGTTTTTTAATGTGCTGGATATCTAGAAAGTATGAAGAGTAATCTATAAAAAATAGAACAAATCCTGAAAAAAAAATTAAAATGTTCCGTCCATGGCTCCAAGTAAACATTCAGGCTACATTATTGGGAGACAGAAGCCTCATAAAGCCCGTGTTTTCCAAGATCTGAAAAGATAATAGTAACAGTGTAGATACACTAGGACACAGGACTGTAAAGGAAAAAGTGGCTTAGGGAATAAAGCTCTTTGAGAAGTTGATAGTGTGGTAGTGACAATATACATGTCAGAACACTATCTAGCACAACCAAACATTAAAATCCACAGCAAACAGATGGATTTCTTTCATACAGAGTTGGGAACACTGACTATTTCCTTGAGGAATTCTAGAAAATGCATGGGTAGCCAAAGGGGAGGGATCCTGAATGGAAAATAGGGAATAAATAGTCCTAGGTGGAGGATTTGTAATCTCAAAGGGAAGTCCCACATTGATAAAACCATTTTTAAGAACTTAAATCTGTTCTAAAACAAACCTCCAAACATTTACAGAAATACCTAGCATCAAACACTTTAATACTACAATGCCTCCTCCCCAGTCAACTATCAGAAAATATGCAAATGATAAAATGTTAGCCCACAAAGAGGAGAAAGGCAATAAACTAAAGCAAGCATAGTCAAAGCAGAAAGGGGTCAGGGTGTAGTTCACTAATAGAGCACATAGCTAACATGTCAATACTTTAGGCCCAGTTTCCTTTCCTGATAAAGTCACATAGAAATGTCCAGTCTATAATAAAAATCATAAACTTGGAGATGAAAAGTACAGTGTTTGAGATGGAAAGTACAGTCAGATGGGATACATGATAGAATATTCATTGTATGTAGAAGATGAATAAAATTGAATATATAGTTACATAAAATTCTTGAAGAGAAGTAATAATTTGAAAACTTAATGTTCATGTATACATATATACAAGAATCAAGCAAGATATATTTGAACTACTGTATTTAAACTGTTACAGTTGGAAGAAGTAATAACTCCATAGATCTTGGAAGGTCAATGAAGTTCAAGTACATTTTTCTACAACTGCATATAAAAACACTGTAATAAAATAATGTAAACAAGAGTGACACATTCCAAAGGCATACAGGAAGAGAGAGGAGAGAGTACATTATATGTAGGAGAATAAAGCATGGGATAAGAGTATATTTCATATCACAGCCATTGAAGTAAACGAAAATGGAGAAAATGCTTTAATATATTTGATGAGGAAAAATCAACTTGTGCACTCTAGTTATTATAGCTGGTAAAAAAATGTTTTTCAGAAATGAACTTGAAATAGAGAGTGTATCATAACTTCAAAGAACAAAATAATGATCAGCAATAATATATACCCACAAAAATGTTAAAGACAGTTCCTGAAATAGAGGAAAGGACACTGGATGGAAATGTCAATTTTTTTTAGGAGAGAAAGATAAGTAGATAAAGGAAGGATGAGAAGGATAAATATTTTGTGTGTGTGTGTAGTGTGGTATGGTATATGAACTTTTTAGAAATGTGGTTCCTTAGAAAAAATAGCAACATTTTTGTGAATTTATGCTTATGTCAGTCAGTAAAAACACAGAATGAACGATTAGAGTACATTAATACTGAAGATAGAAGAAGAAAATGGAGTGAAAAGGATAGGACGACCAGAAAACAAGCTAATTGTATGAATTACGACATTACGTCTATGTGATCTAATTGTCTCAAAAAAAGGCAAAATGCTAAATTCATTTCTTAAAGTATGACTCATACTCTTCATACTTACAAAAATACTTTAAATGCATACTCATACAACGGGTAGAAAGGGCACACTTTGCTGACTTTGCTCAAAAGGAAGCTAAGTAGTTGTATCAGTAAAGAAGAATTAAGCTTAAGATATCCCTTCTCCCAGTGACTTGGTGAGCAATATGGAAGATAGCCAAGTAGTACTGAAAGAGCCAGAGGCTTGGGAAGACTGCTAGAAAACAGTGTCTGAACATGACAGGGCCATTGAACTCATGAAGTCACAGCAGCCATAGTAGTTACTGGCACAGGATGAAGTCAGCCAATACTCCAGCTCTGATGGGGAGGGGCTCATGAGGCCCCCACCCCCAGCAGAGGCCCTAATGGCTGGATGGATACCCTTGAGTATCTGGGGAATTCTAATCATATCCAGTGGGTTATAACACAAAATTTAAAACAAAAGCATGAAATAGAGAACATAACTTTGGGAAAGAGATGTGGAAGGATGGCCTAATAGGAATTGGAGTAAGAGTGAATAGGATAAAAACACACTGTGTAAATGGATGAAATTCTCAAAGAATAAAATAAAAATATATTTAAACTATTTTCTAGTATGAAGGTCATTTTATTTTGATGAAAGGTATAAATTCATCCAAAGGACACAGTATTCCTAAACGATTCCGTACCTAATAACCAATATACAAAATCTGTGAAACAAAAGCTGTCCTAAGTGCAAGAAGAGATACACAAACCGGAATTACATCTTGATAGTCTAATATCCCTGGTGCTATTATGGTTAGAACATGTAGAAACAAAATCATCCGGATGTACATTGCTTGAACAACAGCCTGAACAAATACCTATTGACATTTCCAGAACACTCCAAGCAACAATAGAATACACATGCTTTTCAAGGGCATATGAAATATTTACCAAAATAAACCGTATTCTAGATCGCAAAAAAGCCTCGATAAATTTAAAAGGATTCAAGTCACAAAAAGTATGTTCTCCTTCACCCGGTAGAATTGAATTAGAAATCAATAACAGAAAGTTCTCCAGAAAATCCACAGGTATTGCAAAACTATATAAAATACTTATAAATAATCCAGGGACCAAAGGAGAAAAAGAGAAAGTGGAGCATGTTTTGAACTTAGTGGGAAATGAAAACACAGCATATCAACACCCGGAGATGTTACAAGAGCAGTCAGTAATTTAGTAGAAAAATTTTGGCACAAAAGGCTAAAAGACGAAGGATGCCTTCAAATCAGTGACCTCAGCTTCTGCCAATGTCCTTGGTAAATAAAGAAGAGAAAAATTAAACCCAAAGCAGAATAAAGGAAGTTATAAAGACCAGGGCTGAATTCATTGGAATAAATGAGGGGAGGAAGGCAGAGAAAACCAATTAAAGCTGCAGCTGATTCTTTAAAGTCAATAAAGTTGACAAAACTCTTGACAAGCAATAGAACATTAAAGAGATGGTGTAAATTATCAATGTCTGGAGTAACCGAGTTGGTGTCATTACATAGTCGGCAGATCCAAAGAAGATAATATGGGAATATGTGAACAGACACATGTGAATTAACTTGAATATTTAAGATCACTTGAACATATCTGTTTAATGACACAAACTATTGAAGTTCATTGGAAGAAAAAAAATCAGTAACCTGTATAAATTAATACATTGAATTTATAAGTTTTTATTTTTTATGTGTATGTGTGTGTGTGCCTTTGTGTGTAAGTAAATATGTGCATGCAGATTAGAGAGGCCCATTGAGGCCAGAAGAATGTGACCTATTCCCCCAAACCTAGAGTTATAGGCAGTTGTGAGCTGTCCAACATGGGTGCTGGGGACAGAATGAAGTATGAGCCTCTGGATAAGCAGCCAATGTTCTTAATTATCAAGTCCCTGAATTTATCTTTCAACTCTTCAAAAAAATATTATGGGCCTAGATGAATTCACTCATAAATTCTTTCACTAATTAAGAAATGAGTGAAATTAATACTAAATGGCCATTGTTGACTAACTTTTTCATAAATAAGGAGCAGTAAGAAATGTCCACAACATATTAATTAAAAACCAAAATGATTGGCTATTAGCATTTCAAAGTGTACCAGCCCCTGAAATAGTGAAAAATGATAAAATAAAAATAAAAGTCATTCAAGGGCTGATGATGTAGCTCCTGTTAGATCTATATGCCTGCCTAGCATGTGAAAAGTCCTGGGTTTGTTCCCCAACACTATAAAACATGGTAGTTGAAGAAGGTATTTATTGTCTCCATTAATAAACAAAAACAACACCTATGCAAAAATTGTGGTGAAATCTACAAAAAATTCTAGAATTTGCTAAATTTGAGTTATCAAATTTCTAAGCTCCATGATAACACAGAAAAAAATATTTTCCATATAATAGTATCAAATCGTTGAAAATTTTTATTACCATTGAAATAAATATATAATAACAAAACTCAGAAAATATATAATAACAAAAACTTAAACTATGTATTAAGAACTTCACATGAAACTATTAAAAAGTACAAAGAGACATTGAATAAATAAATAAACAGAAAGATACGAAGTTCAAGGGTAGAAAGACTCAGAAGTGGTAAAATGTTAATCCTCCAACTTGATTTATAAATTCAACGAGCTATAACATAATCCTCGCACACTTTTTAGATAATGATAAGCCGATTATAAAATTCATATGGAAATGTGAGAAACTTGGGCTATCCAAACAACTTTGAAAGAGAGCAAAGTCAGAATTCAAGACTTATGATGAAAATAATCAGAATAGCAGGATAGTGACACAGAGACAAATAAATAAATAAAAAATGTAATTGTATACACAGAAATTGATAGACATGTATGAATAATATCCTATTTTTCAAAAGCATTAAACATTTCAGTGGAGGAAGATTAATCTAAGTAAATGATATTTGAAAATTGAAAGTAAAGTGTGTAAATAAAATAAAAAAAATCATAGTTTAAAATTTTCTACCTCCTGTAAGATATCCTTAGGATGTGGTGATATTGTGTTCCCCAAAATATTGTGCACCCTAATAAACTTATCTGGGGTCGGAGAACAGAACAGCCACTAGATAGACATAGAGGCCAGAAAATGGTGGCACACACACCTTTAATCCTAGCATTCCAGATCTCTGTGAGTTCAAAGCCACACTGGAAACAGGCAGGCATGGTGACACACACCTTTAATCCCAGGAAGTGATGGCAGAAAGCAGAAAGGTATATAAGACGCGAGGACCAGGAATTAGAGGCTTTTAAGCTTTTAGGCTTTGAGCAGCAGTTCGGCTGAGATTCATTCTGGATAAGGACATAGAGGCTTCCAGTTCAAGGAAATAGGATAGGCTGAGAAGGTGGCAAGGTGAGGTTAGCTGTGGCTTGTTC
>CABHPR010153143.1:46821-60840 GCA_902168415.1 Peromyscus melanophrys
GTGTGTGTGTGTGTGTGTGTGTGTGTGTGTGTGTGTGTGTGTGTGTGTGTGTGTGTGTCTGTATAGAATATGATGGACACATAGACAGATAGTTTAATTAATTAATCAGTTAACATATTCATAAAACAACTCTCACAAATGAATAAAAATGTCATAGGTCTTGCATTGCTGAGGATTTGAAAAAGAAATCAACACTTGCTTCTTGGTCTTAGCAAAGAAACTACATAAGAAATAAAATATCTCTCCACTCTGTTAGTTCAAATTATAATAGCCCAGAGTGACCTAATTACAATATTGCTGATTTAAATTAGAGAGCTCTGAGCAACAGCTAGACCTGTGATATTTCTCTAGAACTTTCAGCTGTTCTTAGGTAAAGGTTTGAAAAGCTTGAGGTGTATACCATGATCCCACCTACACCAGCATACGTGTTTTAATAGTCACTACTCTGCCTTACAACATAAACTAGCAGCTATGCTAGCTCAAGCAAGGTCAGGACTTAAGCAATAAAATAAAGGAATACAAAGCAGATGGCATACACAATGTCCAAGAACCAGGAAGATTGAGAGAGGGAAAATTTCCCACCAGCTGCTGTCATAGACCATTTACCGGAATGGCGTTCCTCGAATTTGACCTTCAATTAAAATGGTGCAGTAAAATGGTGGATATTATTTTTGGTGTCTGAACATTGTAGATGTCATCTTAACAAACAAATCTGTAGGGAAGATCAATACATCCTGATTAGGAACAAGTTGGTCTGTTCAAGGAGACATGGGCATGCAAAGGAGGAGCTTGTTAACAAAAGCCACAGAGCAGAGGGCTGTGATGCCCTGTTGGTTGGAAACACTTAAGATAATCAGGAGCGAAGATTCTCCCTGACTACTCATTTGAACTTCTAATTAACCCAGTGCTTCCTGATTAGTCAGAGTTCTCTGTAGCCATGAGAGCAAACGTAAGGCATGAGAGGTCAGGATCTAGAAGGGGACATTGTGACTGAGCTCTAGGAACACCTGGTTAATGCCTTAGGCAAGTTGGGTGAGACAGAGACCTGCCAAGTATGGTCCTGACTATTGGTTGCTTCAGGAGACTTTGCCATAAAACAGACCTATTGCTGGAAGTAGAGGGTATAGAAACTGACTCCAGTAATGAGGTTCGAAACTTCATTCTTGTATAGTCCCACCATCTCATCTCTCTACTTCTGATCCTCCTGGCATTTTTTTTTCCTTTTCCATTATCACTTAACAGAGACAGAAGAGTTTGAAAATGTTCTTTTTTTTTTTTTCCAATTATCTCAAGGCTCCAGTCATCTGAATAATTACCTATGAATAAGGTCCCATCTTCTGCCTGGGAAGGCTTTCTTTTTGTTTCTTCTTCATTTTCCCCAACATTTAGTGCTGAGCCCAACACTTTGTGTTGGATAAACAAGCCTTGTACCATTAAACTACATCCCTGGCCATTGGTCCATTACTTTTTGGGAAGGAGTTATGTCAGTGAAGTGTCAAGATCCATGTAATCAGCTCTGACAGATGTGGGGACCAGTAATTATCTCCAGCAATTCCCAAGCAAGTAGTGTGTGGAACATAGAATAATTATTTTCACCATTTTCATGTTACCAGACTTCTCCCAGGGACCTTGAACTTTTGCTATGAATTTACAACATGGAGAAGCCCTTGATCTTTCTACTCTCCATGTAAGAAGAACAACATTACCTTTAAAGAATTGTGATGCTTGGATAAGATTTATCTTTAAGTATTTTATGATCAGAATTGTGCAGCTGAAATATTTTGTAGGTTTACTATGTTTTTTTATATACTGCTATAATAGTTACAATAACAACCATAATGCTTCCCCCACACACTGGGATGTAATTTTAAAGCAGCACAAATTCAGTACAGATTGCATATCTGATGAGTAAAAATGATTAGAAACACGGGGCTAATCCTATAATAGAAATATGTCAACCTTCCTGGTAAGACTTGAAGTGTGACCCTCTACCTCCCACAAGCAGAAACTGGGAAAGAATCTGCATTCTGTGGAGTCATACAGTATAATTTAAAATTTTAAATTAAATCTGTTATAATAATAAAAAAAAAACAGTCGTGCACTGAGCTTACCATGGGTGCTCTAGAGAACTCCACTAAATAGTATCGCTGAAGCAAAAGAAAAAGTTTTATTTTTGTCATTTTTATTAGTTTTTATTGTATTTTTAACATTTGTATTAGTTTTCTGAGAATTCCCAAAATGAATTTTGTTCAAAGTCACCTCTTCTCCCCATTCCTACCAATTCTACTACTCTTCTCTATGCACTCAACTTTGTGTCCTTTTTCTGTTTTGCCTTTTAAACATCCCTCAAGTACACGTTGTACTGCCAGTGTACTCTTAGATATGGGCCTTTCACTGTAAATTAGACAACTGGCCTGGAGCTACATGCTTAAATAAAATTCTCCCTCTACTAGGAGCCATCCTTTGCCAATAGGTCCATAGCTACAGGTGGGAATGTGTACCCACTTCTCTCTGTGGTCTTAGAGCCTTTCTGCTCCCCCTTTTGCTGTGGTTCTTGAGCCTTGGGAGGAGGGGTTATGATATGGATGTCCCATTCAGAGTTGAACATTATTCTGCAGTCTCTTATTCTCTGCACCTCAATTGGTTGTGGGTCTCCATGTTAATTGCCATGTCCTCCGATGAAAGATTCTCTGATGAGGAATGACCGAAGAGTCATCTATGGATATAATGATGTCATTAGGAAGTAGTTTAAAACTATTTCCATTTGACGGAGTAATAGTAGTCAGATCTTCCCCTAGGACCGATGACCTGTCTAATCACAGGTTCTTAGCCCCAATCACAGTACCAGTTACGTGCTTCAACTTGCGGAGAGGCCTGAAGTCCAATTGTAGAAGGGGTGATTACTCCCATCGTGTTTATTCCACTATTGCGCCGGTGGGCAGGTCTCACCAGGGCAGTCACAGTTATAGCTCACAGGCTTCATAGCTGGGTAAGATGGGTGATTCCTTTTCTCACCTGTACTGTGTATAGCACTTTTCCAGCATCATGAAAGCTAACCAGTATAGGTGAGGCTTCCAGGTCAGTAGAAACATAGATTTTGATTTATCACGTTTGACTGATTAATTTCTTAGACTGGTTGATTGAGACAGACCTACTGGAGAAGTTTAGGTAGACCTTTGGAGAAGTTGCAAGATGAAGACAAAGCAAGGCTTTTGTGACCAGGGATGATGAAGTGCCAAGCTCAAGTCTGGGGGTGGGGAATCTAAACAAATTTGTGTTAGAGAAACAATAGAGGGGCTGCACATAGCAAACAGGTTCTAGAACAGAGTATCACACAGTGTGTTGATTTGATTTGCCTATATGTTTGAAAGAAAGCCATTCTACCTACCGGGTATTAAATGGATTGGCGGAAGTCAGAACAGCACTGCTGACGTCAGGATTAATCTTGGATTAGAATACTACTTAATGTGCCTTGACATTGTATATCTTCATTTGTCAAAGAGGGCGTTCAGATTCTTGAATGAAGATGAAATAAAGAGATGAATTAAAACCTGAACAATATATAAATGTGTATTTGGCTTGATGGTGGTTTTGAAGCCATAACAGATTTTTAAAGGAGCTTTCCCATTAGAGCCTAAACTATGTTTCTGGCATGTGAACATGAAGGTGAGATCTTACAGGTAGTCCTGGGACTCATTGTCTATGGTTTTTGTTTATAAGTAGGGTAATGTCTATTTTTCTACACGTATAAAATTGTAGTTTTATAAATGCTGTAACCCCAAATTTGGGGTTTTATGTTCGGTAATCTCAGACGCAAGCTACATCTAAATCATAACCTTTGAAAGGCTAAGAATTCCAGTGTGAAAACATGCTGTTTTTTTTTTCCGAAAGGTGTCATCTGGAATTGTTTTATGCTTCTCAGAGCAAAGTAAAAATGTAAAGAGATCATCACTTAGCTGATAAACTGTCAGCTTCCAGACAAACATTTTAACTGATTTACACCTGTTCTTCCTCTAGGATAGCTATAGTTATTTGATATATCTCTTCTCCAACTGATCAGTAATAGCTTGGGGAACATTCCTTTAGCTGTATGCAAATTGTGCAGGAAACATGGTAAGCCTGGCTATGCCCAGAGTGAGTTCTGTTATGAATATATGCTGTAGAAATACTGAGCTATTCATCAGGCACGGGGCACTCCACAGGCTTAGGAGTAATGAATTGACCGAATTACAGAGTGGTATTGGGACATTTGTATGATACAAGAGCCCTGATATTCAATAATTGATCAAAAAGAGCCTGATAGCCTGATAGGAGACAAATCAGAAATCAATCATGGCTTCGTTGCTTGGATACATGGTAATAATTCCATTTAAAGTACTTGCTTTGCAAAATTTCTGAGAGAGGAAAAATAGGATTTAAAATTAGGCTGTTAGTTGCTGATGTAGTAAATTGAGATAAAAATCAAGATAACTTATTTCCATATTTTGAAGGAAACAGCTTTTAAACTATGCTGATTTAGGGTCATTAAGGTATTTTTAGGCTTTTACTCCTGGACAAGTTTGAAGAAAAGTAAGAATAGAAAAATATCACTTTTCAATGACATATTTGAAGGTAAAGAAACATTGTGACTGTGGTTGAGACTATTTGTATCACAAACTATAACATATTTGAGAAAAACTTAAAAGAGGCTCCATCCATTCCTATTTTTTTTATTTTGTTCAAGTATCCAAGAACCGTTATAGGAGCCAGAGATGTCCTTTAAGTCTGAGCTCAGGATTGCATTAATTTCTACACCTGATTAACATTGTTCAAGATACTTAATGGTTCATATAATTTTCCTTATGTATAAAATAAGTTAGCAATCATCTCTAAGATACCTGAAGTGATAAAATGAGCAAGAACCTGGATACATATCCAAAAATTGATATCAAAGATTAGAATCTTACCATGTGATATATAAGAAAAACATAAGTTTAAATAGTTAGCAGGGGTCATCCTTGTAGCTTCCTGGGAGTTTTCTTGCACAAGGTTTTCAGCTGACTCTGGAGTGCCCTCCCCCTTTCCAGTCATCTCTTTCAGTACTCTTCCCCTGGCAGGCATCCACTCCCCAACCACATTCCTCCTGTTTCTATCTCCACCCACCCCCAAGTCCACCCACAAGATCTCTTCTGTTTTTCCCTTTCGTGGGAGCTTCATGCATGCCCCTGTGGGCCCTCCTTGTTACCTAGGCTCTCTGGGTCCGTAGATTATAGCATGGTTATCTTTTATTTTACAGCTAATATCCGTTTATAAACGAGTATATTCCATGTTTGTGGGTCTGTCACTAATGCTTTGGCTGACTTTCAGGAACCTATTCCTCATAGTGGGTTGCTGTGCCCAGCCTTAATACAAGGGGAGAAACTTAGTCCTACCTCAACTTGATGTACCATGCTTTGTTGATACCCACAGGAGGCCACACCTTTTCTGTACAGAAACAAAGAGGAAGTGGATTTAAAAAGTGGCAGAGGGGAGGTGGAGGGAGAACAGGAGGAGAGGAGGGAGGGGAAACAGTCGGGATGTAAAATAAATGAATAAATTGAATTAATAGAAAAAATAATTTTAAAAAGAGAAAATATAGAAAAATGTGAATATGACTGTACAGAGTGTTATCATTGTATCTTAATAGTTGTATGTGGAAACGTCTTATGACTAGTGTTTGATGTATAACTTTTCAGTCCTCTACCATCATTTATGGCTCTTGAAAAGGAACTGATACTGTGGGGTGCAGGAACTGATTCTCTGGGGATTGGAACATCTTGTATTCTCAAGCAAGGTTTATCCTCATTTCTTTAAGCCCTCAAAGGCCCAGTGCTTGGAATTTACATAGCTGTGTCCTAGGGGAGCAAGAGGTGGTCCAGTTAAACATCAAGGAATTCAAGGACTAACTTTGGGTTAAGTTTCTTCTAATTAAGAGAAGGATGGTAACTATAGTTTCTCATTAGAATTAGTTATGAAAACCAGTGAATAGGAAATCAATTACTTAACTAACGGGATTAAGTAGTTATTCTTATTAAGGGAAAATAGGTTACCTGATCTATACAGTGAGCACCAGGAGAGTATGTCTGGACAGAAGAACCAGTGGGAAGCATTAGAAGATTCCAGAAACTTAATACAAAGGCATCATGCACCAGGGACCCAAGTTTGAGTTGCCCATGGAGTGTGGACACCTTTACTTTTGCTGTTCAGGTTGAGGACAAAGGAAACAGGATAAACAGTGAAGGGTAGAAATTTATATAAACTAATTGACTGTATGGTTGTTTGTAGAAACAATGGGGTCATACATACTTCTTTTCTTTGTACATATTATTATATATTAACCATGTTTCTTTTTTAGGTCTATTTTAAATTATAAGATACTTTGTTGGTTTTCATGCCCTTTGGACTCCATAATTTAATCTTTATGTTGTCATATCTCAGAGTGAAACTTGGACTAGATGAGGAATATACAATATAAAGTAGTAGAGAACTTCAAAGAGAACTTTGGGTCTCCACTTTAAGGGACAGAGTAAGCAGGTTTCACTTGTAAAAGGGGCCCCTTGTATTGTACTAGAGATCTCCAAGTAGATATGTTGCCAGTGTCAGAGATTACTCATGGGTATTTATAGTACATTCATTTCTTTCTCTTTAGCTTCACGGGTTTGCAACAGCTGTAGTTGTGAATGATGCCAACTGCTGCTGGATGTGTATTGATGAAATTGTCTCCTTTAAAGATAAATTTAGCAGTAGGTCCCCACAATGTAGCTCTCAGGACTACTCAGTGATCTCCATATTCAATCCTTTTTATTTGAAAAATCCCGGAATGGCTTGTTTTCCTGCAGGAAACTGCCGTCTAAGACTTTCTGTGAAGAGCTATAGTACAGTATCTTGGACCAACAGCTTCAGGCTGAGATTTTTTTTTTTTCATTTCTTCAGGTGAATCAGAACAAGCATTACAATTCTAGCCCAGAAGTGACACACAGAGGGCCCCACATTACAGTTGTGAGATAAATGAATGGATATAGGGAAATAAAAGACTGCATTAATATAAACAAGGAAATTATGAGAGATGCACATTTCTAAACAATGTAAACACACATATGACTGTGAGAAATAATTAGCACTATAGAATATAAGGGTAACAAATATTTCCAGAGGATGATGAAATGGTATCTGTCAACTTCAGTACCATGTACTGGACTTTGTTCTAAACATTTATTGTGTATTTTCCCTTCAAAACCCATAGAGTTCTTAGGTTTTAGCTTCCAAGACTCTTAAGGTAACTAAATTTTATACTCAAACCACATAGCTTTGGCTTCAGAATCTGTGTTATTTATGATTTCCCTATATTATCTCTCAATGAGACCTCTTTTAACAGAAATTGAGAAGACCTCAGAAGAAGGTGGAAGAGCTCTTGGAAGTATTCTAGCCTGTTTGTTCTCCATCAGTAGTAATTTTGACCTTTGGGAGCACTTGAAGCTGTTTGGAGTACTTTGATCATTTTGATTGGTAGTTGCAGCATGCATCTTGCATTTTATAGGGTGCTCAAATGAGGGTGCTGCTGTCATTCTATAGCACAAAGTATATCATCCACAACAAAGAATGATCTATTTCAGAAATGTCAATGTCAGGAAGATTAGGAAAGATGGATTGGGTTGGGTTGAGCAGTGGCCCATCAAGTAAAATATCTAGCTTCAGGATAAGCTTCAGGACCTGAGTATGAATACCAACTCTACTCACAGGATATACATTAAAAAATCTGGGTGTGGTGGCACCTGTAACCCCAGTTATGGGGAGACTGAGACACGGGATCCCTGGGGATTGCTGGCCAGCCAGTCAGTCTAGTTAAATAAGTAAGCCCCAAGTTTCATGAGTGACTCTGCCTCATAAAATGTGGAGAGCAGCAAGGTAAAAACCAAATGTTGAACTCTGCCTTCTTAAGCATGTGCACACATGTGTACAGGAACATGTGTATATATATGTATATCTATATATATATACACACTTCGAAGAACAGATTTAGTTAAAAACACAAAAGTTTGAGAAGTGTTAGCTATTCTATTTCATTTTGTGAGTAATGTTTATGAAAATTGAATTTTAAATCTTATTTAACATGTAATTTAAAATTCTGAAACGTCTCATAGCAAAAGCACCTGCTTACCTTTGTGCCTGCCGTAGGTAGGGATATTCATAGGATTGCAGATGGGGAGCATCATGCCAGTCACATGTGACTTACCCAAAGTGCTGGAAGAAAGAGCAGATTTAAAAAGAAGTTCTCCTGACATCAACTTTTAAAAACGTGTTTTTAAAGCAAAGTATATAGCGGTCCAAATTTCTTAGCCAAATATCTAAATCAACAGGAATCTACTAAAATATAATGAAGTTATTGAGAAGTTAAGTCAGTTGCTAGAAATTAAATAGATTCATATTGCCCATTTGTCAACACATGTTTGTGCTGACATCTTCCTGAAGAAGAAAGGAGAGAGAGTGGAAGTAATGAAGGATGGATAGAGAGGTTCTTTGTGTTCTACTGCTGGCTATGGCAAAGGAAAGGCTGGTCTTCTAAGCCACCCTCTAAGGATAATGCTAGGAGATGCATGACTTCTATGAGCTTGTTCCTACTCATGGGGCTTACACTATTATTAGGTTTTATGTCTATCACAGTCTTGGCTCTCTTTGAAAAAAACATTGCAAGACCTCTGCAGCCTTGAATGATCATTTTTGGGCTGGAAGATAATGCAGACCCACTGAATTATGTTTCCGTCTTTTTTTTTTTTCCTGAATGGAAAATACAGATGCATCACTTTCCAAGGCATACTGAAAGGTATATTTAAAGAATATCACAACCGGATGGTGATTCGTACCACACATAAGCCAGAGATGTAAGGATGGTGTCTATGTCTCAGTCTCTGCCGATCTTCATTTTCTCACAGTTTAGTGGCTAGCTCAACACACCTTTGGGTTCCCTCAGATAGGGACTCAAGTGCTTATTCCTTTCTCATAATGAGATTTAATCAAGCAAAGCCAAAGCCATGACTACAAGTTAAACACTCCCCAGGGAGGTGGAGCCAGCGACTGGGGGAGTAATGAACCTCTATTTAACTTTCAGATTTTGTTAATAACTGTTTGACTTTAACTGGTTGGAGCTAATTAGTTACTGCAGTTTCTCCATTACTGGCTTATAAAATGGGACTTACCTTGTGCATGTTAAGCGATTCTCTCAGTGTGGGCCATTTTGGAGCAAACAGAAGGAAAGCAGAAGTCTAACATTCACACTGAACTCCATTGTGGTTTTCTTTCTTCGCTTTAAGACTGTTTTACATGTCAGGTTGTGGCCAATCTGGAAACCATTAGTAGGATGAAATGATCTGGGGTGATTTTATGATCAGCTCAGGTACCTGTGAAACATTGTGGAAAAGTTTCTATGTATTCCATAGAAAGCGGTACAAACAATGTAAGTTCTCAGAGTTGGCAATGACTGAGGAAGTGAGGTCCCGCAACCACTGGGCAATGTATTGGATGTTCTCCTTAGAGGGAAAAGTATTCACTATGAGCCTAGATTCATAAGGCTTGGTGTGGTTCCTAAAACATCCAACTTTATGTACCTTCCCAGATTTATATGAGAATATATTTTATTTATATGAGAATATATAATATATATAAAATCAGAAGAAGGTAGTTTTTAGACTATGACAAAGTTACCAAAGAGGAGAGATCAAAATCTGCTACGTTCATAGGTTGGTGCCTAGCCCAATTGTCATTAGAGAGACTTCATCCAGTAACTGATGGAAATAGATGCAGAGACTCATAGCCAAGCTCAGGGAATCCTGCTGATAAGAGGGAGGAAGGACTATGTGAGCAAGAGAGTCGAGGACATCACAAGGGATCCTACAGAAACAACTAACCTGGGCACATAGGAGCTCACAGTCTGGACCAACAGCCAGGGAGCCTGCATGGGACCAACCTAAGTTCATTACATCTGTGTGACAGTTGTGTAGCTTTGTCTACTTGTGTGACTCCTAACAGTGGGATCAAGGCCTACCACTAATGCTTGAGCTGGCTTTTGGGGACCTATTCCTCATACAGGGTTGCCTTACCCAGCCTTAATAGAAAGGGAGAAGCTTAGTCCTACCTCAACTTGATATGCCCTGCTTTGTTTATACCCATGGGAGGCCTGCCCTTTTCTGAATAGAAACAGAGAACTGGGCATGGGAGAGTAGGGAGAAGTTGGGGGAACAAATGGAGGGGAGGAGGGAGGGAAAACTGCTATTGGGATGTAAAATAAATGAATAAATTAATTAATAAAAAAGAGAGAGAAGCAATCAGGAAATGTGGAGACAAAGTACAAAGAAACAGTGTCCTAGTGAGTTTTGGAAGATGTTTATGAGTACAGTGGAATGTGCGGCGGAAACCATACTGTTCTAAGCCCTAATGTGCTGTTCTAGATCTCAGTGGCTTTGGATTCCACCATGGGTGTGGAGTTGGTTTGCACAGGTTGGCTAAAGGCCAGTCTGCTATTCACTCTCAGTTACTGCACCAGGGATATGTGTCTCTCTACTCAGTTCCTACTTTGTTGTATACGATGTTCTTCCAAATGATCTTTGACTTCTAGAATTATTTTTAGGGTTCTGAGGGAACCTTGAGATACTTCTTTATTTTCTGATTAGTCTTCTACACTCCTAAAATAAAGATTGGCATGAAGGTATTGTGGTATTCAGAATATAGACATACAAGCTAGATTCAATGGTTTGATTTTCTAATTGGTTGGGCTCTTGACTGGTTCACGTTCTCAGCTTCTGAGGGATTGTCAGTCATTGAGGAACAGATGAAGAGAACGGATGTGGATGTGGGTTGATCCTAGCTTACAAGGGGAGAATTGAGGTTGATGATGCCATATACTAGATTTAACAGTATACCTGCATTAGCTATTAAGCCACTTTCACAGAAAAATGGGCAAAACAATAAATCTAGTTCTACTGCTATAGCCTTGCTTAATAAATGGATGAAATCTACATAACATTTTTAAATGCAATTCACATTTAAAAATCAAATTAATTGTATATTCAACCACACTCTAAATTTGTTAATAACCAAGATGAGACAAAGAACCATAAGTTCCCCATGTCTGCTGTAAGAAAGGGGCTGGGCTGTACACACACAGGAACAACAAAAGTCAACACTTTTGTGACAGGCACATAATGGGTTTGTTTTTTCTTTATGCTTCTATATTTAACATCAAGGAAAGTGGAATAATTCATATGTAACACTGTCCCTGCATCTAGGGTTATGAATTTAGTCTGTGAACTACCTTTGGAACCTGAAGCTTGTGTAAATGGAGCTACCAGACACTACTTTAAGGTGCCAAGGACATAAACCCATAGTCTCAAGAAATGCCTGAATTTCCTTTTAGAGCATGGAACGATAGGGAAGTGTAAATGTAACAATGGCTTAACATTATCTCTATTTCAGCTTGCTGTTTTAAGTAGACTATTTTGGAACCCAGAAGAACAAAGACACCTTGATTTACATTGCTCTACCCTGTACTCTTTCCCTGTATGTGAACCAGAGACGGACCATTTCTTCCCTTGCAGCTGAAAGGGTTTCAGTTTAAACAGCTTGTGCTTCGGTTCTGTTGGTTTATCTCCTACAGCCTTCTATTTGTTATATAAAACGATGCAGCAAATGGAAGTAGAGAGTGCACCGGGTTTATGGAACATAAAGGGAAGGAATGGAGGATTGGGGGAAGATAAACATCAAAATCCTGCTCTTTATGAACCATAGTAGGTTGAGTTTCCTTGAGGATGCTACAGAGCCTGTTTTGGAGAAGCCTAGAAATAGCACAGTATTGCAATCTGAAGAGTGCCACTCACCCAGAAGTTTTCTTTAAACTTTGCTAAAAGCTGCAGACTTTATTGAGGTACAATTAAGACAATGAGATATTAGCCCAGAACAAGATGTCACAGCCACAAGCTTAGGTCTCCCTCAGGACCATGAGAGATCACTATTGCTGAAGCTTCTGGGGTAGACATTTTTAATATACTCTCGTACTTTGTCTATGTGTCTTTTTTCTTTGAAAGTAGACTTCATATTTTAAATCTCTTAATTGACACAGGCCCAATAATGATTAAAACATTAGGCTGCAGTACATGATTTTAGAAACTCTATCACTGTTAATATATAAGCTACATAACAAAAGTCTGCACTTGGAGAAAAAGGGTAATGCATCAGCAAAGGACCCAATGAAAATTAAAATTCTCCTCCTCCTTCTAACTCAAATATCATTCCTTAGAGACAATTAGCATTAACAGCCTATTGCTCATATTTGTGTGGGCAACTTTTATATTTAAATGGTGAATTTGTAGATGTGTTCCCTGATATATGATCACTACATAGAATTCATGAAATAATAGTAAAAATTAGAATATAATATATTTCTACCATTAATACCCACTCTTCTAAATTTTATTGCCAATTTTAGTATACTATATGAGTGAGTGCCTCTCATTAAACAACCAACATTAATTAAAATAATAAATTTAAAACATTATTTCTCAGCATATCAGTTTAGACAGTCTCTGCCCTTTGCTTTTCAAAGAAGGAGAATTAAAGCATATATTTTCTTTTCCTAATATTTTCTTTAATCCTTGGGTATTTCTTAGCCATTTTATTATTATCTTTTGTGAAGGATTATGAATTTGAATTCTCCACTATAATTATATTGGGTTTGGGGCTGTGTGTATAGTTTGACTCTAAAACTACAATATATTGAATATCAGTTTAGAACCTGAAATACAATTCAGACCAGAACTACATAGAATGAAAACAATAAAACACTGTTATTAAAAGTTGCTACTTAAGCTACCAAGTGTCAATCATTGATGCATTCCCCGGTTTCTGGATAAAATATGTGTGTAGCCTACCCTCTCATTCCAAGAGTCTCTGTTCATACTGCTTCCCATTATCCTGCATCTAGAGAACATTTTATGGGATCGAGAAATCTCTATGAAATTATTTTCATATAATTATTACTCAATAAGTATAACACTTTTATTGTATTTGATTCTTTATTTTATTTTATATTTGGGACTCACTGTCTAATTCATACTGCTTCACAATTTCCAGCAATTCTCTGGCTTCAGCCATTTGAATAAGATGACAGGCATATACTGCCATTCCAGGCTTTAGAGCAGTGGGTCTCAGCCTCCTTCATGCTGTGACCCTTTAATATTTTTCCTCATGTTGTGGTGACCTCCCCACCATAAAATTATTTTTGTGCTGCTTTGTTACTGTGATTTTGCTACTGTTATGTATTGTGATGTAAATATCTGTATTTTCCGATGGTCTTAGGTGACTCCCTAAGGTTGGTCATATTGGACCCCACGGTTCATGACCCACAGGTTGAGAACCACTTCTCTAAATCAACCATTTCTGGAAGTTCTGATAGTCCGAAGCAAATCTCTTTCATGTACAGTGATTTGATTATGATCTCTATCCTCAGAGTTACAAAAAATTATGAACAGATGCCTACGTTTTCTATGAATTTTTTTTTTCAAGTCGCAAAGTCCCTTTAATTCTGTCAGTGGCATCTCACGGATTTGTTAAGACCTTTGCTAGGCCCATTTTTTCCACTGTTTCTGCTTTTTTTGTAGAGCTCCTATTGCATACTCTAAAATCATGAGTACACCATTTGAGCATGCTCACTTCCTAGTCTCCTTTGCTTCATTTCACTGTTCTTTTTTTTTTCATCTGAACAATTGTTTAGTGACAGTTTGAAGATGACCATTTTAGATTTTAAATCATATCTACATTAAAAAAATTTATGACATGTATCTGGTACTGTGGTGTTATTTTATTTGTGCTCTGACAAAGAAAACTTATCTGGAGATCAAAGGACAGAGCCAGCCACTAGATTAGACATAGAGGCCAGATAGTGGTGGCACACACCCTTAATCTTATCAGTCAGGAGAGAGATGTCCACTTGGGTCCCTGTGAGTTCAAGGCCAC
>CABHPR010153144.1:0-28206 GCA_902168415.1 Peromyscus melanophrys
ACTTAGCTTTTTTTTCTCGTAATATATTTTAATGTACCCACATGTTTCTATAGTCTAACTTACTTTGATAACTTATAGGGTGTCATCCTTCCTATTTTTAGGAGTAACTTCTGCCATTCTGGACTCATAGGTGGTTTTGGATAAATACTGCCATTCAAATGTCCACCAAATTGCAGAATCATTCTCCATCTTCAAAACTGAGTCGAAAGGTCTTGTAAAATGGCATCTGCCTTGGCAAGGCAGTCTGGAAAACCACTATTTTTATATAATAAGGAGTAATTAGAACACCATAACAGGCCTACTCAAGGTATGATCTAATTGTTCACATTCTCAGGTGTGCTTCTGTAAAGAGTCTGGAGAAGTCCTTATCATTGTAAATACCTGAACAATCAACCTGGATCCCAGTAGATGGAGACTTATGTTCCAGTGAATGGCCCCCTCTCTCATGGATAATTATCCTCATCTGGTCTACATGTGAGGTTCAGGGATTCAAGATGACTCATGGGCCTAAGTTAGGAGTCAATGCCTTTTTCAAAAAGTAGTTTCTAAGTGCCTTTTTAAATATTAATGAAGTAACTGGTTCTTTGGACACAGACCAGATACTTGATAATGTTAACAATTTATTATGTAATGTACGGTAATGATATAGTAAATGTTTAAAAATATATAAGCCCTTGTGTTTTAGCAATGTTACTGAAATATTTAAGAATAAAGTGGTATGTCTGGAATGTGCCACAAAATTATCCAAAAATGGAGATAATACAGTGAGTACTAACACAATGAAACAGTGGTCTATGGATTGACAATTATTGATGATCAGTGAAAATCTAGGAGAAATTTTAAAAGATAGGGTGGTTGAAATGTTCGTAACATCATTTAAAAGCATAATTAAAATTAACTAATGCTTCTATTATATCGAAAGTGATAAATATTCAAATAATAACTCACCTGGCATTTTATTACCTCATCTTATTCATTTAGATTGATTTATTAGAAGTAAATGTTTTGCTCTTTAATCAAAATCACTTAATTTGAATTTCTTCTCTTTTTATTGATAATTATATGCTGCCATGTATCCCCTTCCTAACATCCAAAATGTATTTTTTTAAATGTATAACTATGGTGTCTAATTGATAACCATATACTGGAAATTTACATGAAATTTTATTAATATAAGGCATGGTGAAGAACAGATATTGAAGTAAAGCAATCTACTTCATACATGACATGACCATGAACACATGATAGAGTAGTATTTTCTGTGAGGACTAACATAATGCTTGGTTTGATAGATATCTTGGAAAATAAGAATATCTGTGATAATGAGAATGGAATTACTACACTGCCAAGGAGGAAGCCAGAATGGCATAGGACCTTCACCTGGGATTCCAGTCATTGCTGATTCCTACTCTTAAGTTGTATGTGATCTTAGGGGATGGAACGCTAGTATATAGAGGAGGTGGAAGGTCACCTGAAGTAACAAAGATTTTCTGAAGTTGTAATTCATGATGGAATAGGACTTTTCTGTGATGTAGCTACTTTTGAGTCACCTATGATTCTGCAAGTAGCCCTTCATTCAGGTTCTTCTGAGTAAACGCAACAAAGTCATTAGTTCATCAAAATGGGCAGAGAAGGGACTGTTTCTTTTATTTGTCCCTGACATCTTAGCTGAAGTAAAGGGACTATTGTTTATGTCTCTGAAGGAAAACAAATCAATGTGTACATTAATACTTGTTACTGTTATCTATACAAACCTTTCAACAAGGAAAGCACCAAGTTACAAGCTTTTAAAATGTACTTTTCATGCTACAAATAGTTTATCTTACATATTCTTTATAAACAAGTAGATTTGAAATACTCTAAACTAGATATGAATGATAATAAAAATTACAAAACTTTTAGTCAATAGAACTTGATTAGCAGGTCTGAATTTACTTTATAACTTATTCAGTGTTTTGGTTTGACTCGGTAAAGCTGACTGTTTATGACTTGTACCGTCCTTAAAATCCCTCAACTGTCTTCAGAGTGACTAATTATTGATTTTGTGTAAGGGCTATTTAATTAAATAGATACCAGGAAAAGATAATGTTTCTGTATAGAGAGAAATGGCTGGAGGTGATTATTTAGTCTGCTCTCCTAGTGGAATTTTGATAAAGTGATTGTTCATTTGTGCTTCCTTCCTTAGGACTTCACCAGGCTGCTCACTTACTTTCTTTTCTGAAGTATTCAGACCATTGTGATGATGGCTATTTATCTGAGATGCTTGACATTTCTCAAAGAGTTGGCTTGACATGTGTACTAATAAAACTTAATTATTGAAGATTAATAATTCATGGGGGAAGGTCAAAAGTGAGAGAATAGCTATGCTTTGATATTTGAAACTTATATCAGCAGTTAAAATAAACTACCCTGATCCTTAATCTTTTGGCACACAGTTCTGCATACAACTTGGACACAAGTCATGATGCAAATACTCAAAAATAGACTTTGAAAACAAACACTAAGTATTTTAAATCATAAGGGGCTATCTATCAGGTTCTAAGTATTCCTACAGGATCTATTGGATGTAATGATTCCATAAAGCAAAGTGAAGGGATTACCCTCAAAGACTGTATAGCCGATGGAGCATGGAGTAAATGGAGATAAGCTTTATTGGGGTACACAGATAAAATATCACCACACAACAGTGGTTATGAAATAGGGAAAACAAATCAGCAGAACAAAGAAAGATCCTACTATGGGAATGCAAATATAGCAATAGAAGTGCCAGAGAATTTGATACCTAGAGTGGAAATGCAACAGGATTACATTCTGTTGGCTAGGTCACAATAAAGGAATGGGAAGAGAATAGAGGGTTAATTACAAGGATTGCATTCATATGTTCAAAGAGAGTCAAAGGTAAACTTATTCATAGACGTGTTATCTTGTATCTCTAGTACAATACTAAAGAGGCTGAGATAGGAGGATCACTAAAAGTTTGAGGCCTATCTAAACTATATTGTGACTTATAAGCTAACCTGAACTGCAGATCAAGAATCTCTCTCAGAAAGAAAAAAAAATATAGATAAATAAAACACATTCCCTACATAATTCTCTTGTGCCTCCAAGTCATTGATCAAGAATAAATTGACTTTTCCTGTTTTTCATGGATACATATTATGGTCTAAACCAAAAAGAAAATTTAGAGTCTAGGGAGGAAGTTGAATAGTATGTACTACTGAGCCTTTTCTTCCCAGAAAGAAGTGGTGGTGACTATCATGGCTAATTAGCTGATTGGCTTACTGTTTGGTTAGAACTTCAATGATATGGAGACAATGGAATGTTGGAAGTCCACAGACAAATTATGTTGGGCCATAGTTAGCCTTCCTAATAGCCTTTTATTGACCTCCTCTATATGTAATCTAGCATCATTGAGACTGAGCAGTAAATCCCTTAGAGTTATTGAACAGACTTCCAGCTTCCACCAATGTAAAAGCTAACAATGCCATCAGACAATATTTGAAGCCTATAGCAGAATTTTTTCTTTTGTACTGTAAAATACCAACCTGACGTTCTACCAATGTTTTTGAAAAGCATCTTGATATATGGCTTTCCTTGCTCAGTTCCTATAAAACTTTCCATAAATTGCTACTACTTTGTCCCACAAAATTCAAGGTAGTGTAAATCTGTGTTCTTAGGCCATGTGATATCTGGCTCCAGAACAAGTTATCTATTATCTCCTGTGAAGTCAGAACTGTGTCTCTTTACTGACAGTGGATAAAGTGTGTCTTTCCTGACATGTAAGATTGAGGACTCGAGTTCAGATCCCCAGATTTCCTGTAAAGGTGGACACAGTTGTATGCATCTATAATCCCAGAATTCCTCCTGGGAGATAGGAAGTAGAAGCGGGAGAATATGTAGAGGCACACAGGCCATCTAGCCAGGATGTACACAGGATGTGAACAAGACAACCACCTACACCAAATAAAGTAAAAAGTGAGAAGTAACACCCAAAATTGTCCTCTAGTTTCCTGATGTGTGCCATGACATGCAAATGTCCACAATAAAAGACATGATTATTCACACATACATATACATACAAATGCAAATAAATAAGTAAATAATTGTAAATATGAAAAGAGAAGAGAGAATCTTAGGATTATTGGATTGTAGCATAGAATCTTACGACATGTTTGACCTTATAGTTTTGTTTTTTTTTTTTAATCTTCTCCTTGAGTCACATAGCAATGGAGGTACTGAATCAATCACTCATCCCTTTCCAAGAGTTAGAAGAATCCAGTCGGGAGAATTAGCTAGCATATATATTTGTGGGCTATGAAGATGTTTGGGTTATTTTCTTAATGTTATTGAGATATAATTTATGTCTAGCAAACTCACTATTTTAAAATTTGCAGCTCAGTGAATTTTATTATAATTAAAGTATACAATGAAGATGACTACATTGAGCTTCTAAGTTTCATAAGACAAAGGAACACCATGTCTGTTTGGGCTTACTGCTCACCTCTTTTTACTTAATGATTACTAATCTTATGTTCTATATATTTTAAACTGGAATCATACAATCTGTGATGTTCTGTGTTCTGCCTTTTATTTTGTATAACGTTTTCTTGATTCATCTCTGTTTTAAAATAAATCAGTATTTCATGCCTGCTTAGACCCAACTAATATTATTCTAGGTAGTGTTTATTTATTCATTTTCAATTATAAGTGATTGGGTTGCTTTCACCATGAGCTATTATAAATATTGCCATAAACATTCATACACCTGATTTTGTGTGGCCATATATAATCACTTTTCTAAAGTTTAATGTAAGATGTAGATTTCCTGTGTCTTATGTTGTTTTATCTTTAACATTTAAAGAGTTGTCAGATAAAGTCAGTTTTAAAGATTTATTTATTTGTATTTTATATGTCTGATTATATATTTACATGTGCTCTGTCTGAGTCGCTGGTGCCAACAGAGGTCAAAGCTGGGTATTGTATCATATTAGAGCCACAGATGATTATGAACTGACTGACATGTGGAGGTCATAAACAGAACCTGAGTTCTTTGTGTTTGCAGCCAGTGCTCTTAAAGGCTGAGGCATCTCTCCAGCCCCACACTCAATTTTGAGTTGTTTTAACCATTTTACAGTGTTACCACCAATGAAAAAGAATATCAATTTTCACCTTGTTTCTACTTGAAACTATCCTGTGTGCTTAGGAGCACTGTTGGAATGCAGCAGTATTTTGTCTGCTTTTATACATACGCTTCTGAAAGTAAATGCCTAGCATCCATGCATGCACTCCAGCCAGCTGTGTACCATAGAAATGGTGCTTTGAGTTTTAAAAGCTATGATGCATTTAGCTACGTGTTACAATGTTTGCCCAAATATGTTTCTTTGCATATTTCATTTCATATGTAGTACAAAAACATAAGCTACAACTTATAAAGATCATTCTTTATCTTTTATCCTTTATTTGTTATGATTTTATATTTAGAATTAATAATATTAATACAATGATAATTAAACACAGGATTTTTCTACCTAAACACTAGTGATAATATTTTCTCAAATATGTAGGATGCCAAGTTTGGCTGAGTTGACAACATGGAATAGTAGTAGGATGTAAGGCAGGATCGATCTTGATAAAAAATACTGGTGAGCAAGTGGGAAAAAAGGCAACCATTGAACACATTCTTTCAGAATGTAAATTAATATAAGTGCAACATAGGAGGAAGAATTATATAAAACAATGTGGGGCCACTTCAAAAAAATGAAAAATAAAACTTCCATGCATTCCAGAAATCTTATTAGTTGGTATATATTGATATATACACAAAGAAAAAGAGAACAATTTATCAGAGGAGTATCCACTCACTCATGTGCAACTCCACAAAATTTGTGAAGGTGAAGAATCAGAAACAGTTTATGTTCTTACTGATGGATACATTACGTATCTATAGGTACAGAAATGCTATCACACACACACACACACACACACACACACACACATACACACAGCACAATGGAATACTATGTAGCTATAAAATAATGCAATTATTTAACTTGTAACAACATACAAGGAAGTGGAGATTATTATATTAAAAGAAAAATCATCAAGCATAGAAAGCCTGATACTGAATGATCTAACCTGTGCATGAAATACACAAACATCGACAGCATAGTTGTTGAGAGGGGTAGTTTCCAGGTGAAGGAGAAAGTAGCGACAAGGAAGGAAGGATGTCAACAAGCAGTAAATTACAGTTAGGTTTGAGAAATAAATCTTGACACTTTATTTCACATCCATTGGTAATGACACGATAGTGTATATTTCAAAAATTCAAGAAGAGAGACTTTTAACATTTTCTCCACAAAGAAATAAACATTGAAGAGGCAGACAAGTTCACATGGATTTGAGCTCTGTGCAAGTTGTACAAAGATTAAAACATCAGTTTCCCCACAAAGGCATGTGACATTAAGTAGGTACTTTGACATATATAAATAAACATAACAAAAGTCTTAAAATTCATTTCTCTTTATGAATCATCAAATGTGACCATAGAAATGAGGATCTTTTAGGAACTAAACAGATCCATTACCATCAATATGCTAATCAAATATATTTTATGAGATAAATTATGGTCAACTAAACAAATGAGATGAGAAAGATAATGATTTCATTTTACAAGAAACTATTGTATGACAAATAGTGCACATTCAAAGTTGTGTTGATATATCAGTGAAAAATAAGAAATTATGTCAATAACATATACAAAATATGTTGTAAGTGAAAAGAACAAAGTATAAGAGTCAATTTAACACTTGTATATCATACGTATAACTAGGTATGAAATTTATGTCATGTATGCCAACATACAAGAAACAATCATCCATCAGTAATAAGATGTAGATGGGATTCTTTATCTACATTTTGAAAATAGGTTTAAATTTCAATACAACGTGGAAGACACTGAGTTAATATCTTAGGTAAAAAAAAACTCATTATTTGGATGATAAGAGTTCTGTGAATATTACATAGCATGAAAATTAAGCAAAAATCAAATAATATACTTAGGATAATAATATTATGCTCTATGTTGGCATGTAATTTTGTATATACCTCTGAACTAAACCAGATTTTACTGCAAGGAGTTAAAGATTTTAGCAAATTATTCAAGATAGAAAGAATCTAGGCTTTCAAAAACACCCTATATTTTGTTCTTTTGATAGTACTTAATGAACTTTCCTTAAGCCATGTTAAAGATTATCTCTGCTTGGGTTCTAAAGCCCAGACTCCCCAAAGTACAAACTGAAATCCTTATTTCATTGGCTCTTCTGTCTTCTCCGCGGATTGTGCAGCACATACTGCTACCAGTCAGAAATATGACTCCATATTCACAAGCCAAGGCTTCTTAGCACTGGCCTTCTGTGCCCTAGCCTGGTTTTCCTAAAAGGAGAGTCTCTTGGGCATCTGATCCCTGATGAGGCATTCTCATAAGAATGTCATATTTTAAAACGTTTCTCAGATACCTATAAAAGGTTTGAAAGCCTCAATAGGCTTTCTGTCTAAACAAGATATAAGCCCATGAAGAGGTTTTTGCCTCCCATCAAGCACAAACATTGGTAAACATCACATCGCAGATTTAAATTTTGCTTTGTTTGCTTATATGTGTAATTTCATTTTTGTTATCATTGAAATAAGTAAAGTATGTTTGCATTCAAAATTACCTATGATTTGATTCCTTAACCCACTGGAATGGCTGAAAATTAAGGAATGCTGTATGTTTATTATTCACATGTGTAAAGCAATACCAGTCTTCTAGTGTAGCTCACTCCACATGGGTATTCCATCATGTGATGCACATAATCTGCTTTCACAAATAATTTATTCCTTTAATACATTCAGTCTTTTGTCTGTGTGTGAATGATAAAAATACTTTCCTTGATCTTTCTTCTGGAGTTGTAAAAGCTTCCATAAGGAAGCTTGCAGGGAGGCTCATTATTCATAACATGAATTTCTTAGCCCGTTTCATACTCTCTAGTTCCAATGGTGCTTCTTCCTGATATGATGCTCAAATTCAATTACTTCCCTATCAATATCTTCTTTATTTCTTGTTATGGACTTACTGTTGGAATCAAAACATAGCTACTCTTTTTTTTAATGCAAGGCCCATTCATCCCCATATCTATAACTACTGGATGTTTCCCTTATCACAATTGCCCTCCTTTTCAATTTGTCCCATTCATATACATCCTGGGAAAATTTCAATGATCAGTTCCATACTTCTTTTCAAAGTTACCATTGACTGTTGGAATTCAGAAAGATGTTGCATGTCCTGGGAATTACTGATTGTATAGCTTTCAACCAAGCTGGGTGTGGTGGCACGCATCTTTAACCCCAGGACTTGGGAGGAAGCAGCATGTCAATGTCTGTGAGTTCAAATCCAGCTTGGTGTGCATAGTGAGTTCCAGGATAGCCATGGCTATTTAGAAAGACCTTGTCTCAAAAAAAAAGTAATCTTAATCAGATATGTTATTTTCTCCTTAAACAAATGAACACAGTTTTTTTTTTTTTAATTTTACACAAGATCAAGTGGGTTCAATGCCTGACCACTGCATTGAGAATGAAAGTTAAATTATTCATCATAGAATAAAAAATTCCTTCTAAAATAAAGTCCATAGTTGATTTCTCCATTTGTAAAACATTCTACCAATTTCAGTGTCAGGTCATTTCAGACACACCTCAATCAAGTTTTACCAAAAATAAAATAGCCACATCACTGCAAACCTATGACACTAGAGTAACAGCCACTTGCTGTTTCAAAGTTCCTGTGCTTCAGAGTGTACCAAGGGCCCACACCAGCAGCTTGGCTAAAATGAAGATGTCATCTGAAAGTTTGAGTGAGGGTAAATCTGCTTCAAAGATCACAGGTCTGTGCACGGTGGCATTCTGTGTATCTGATGAAGTAAATGCCTCAGTCCCTACTTGGATGCTGGTGGTTATTGTCACAACTTCTGACTGAATGCAAGCTCTCAATATATCTAAGCTAGGTCATCCCAAAATGACCCCTTGCTTTGTGAAATTAAAAATAAGCCTGACTGGAGAGATGACCCAACGGTTACGAGTGCCTGCGACTCATCTAGAGGACTCCAGTTTGTTTTTCACCTGTAACTAAAATTTTAGGGGATCAGATGTCCTTGCTGTCCACAGCACAGGTGTCCACACAGAAACACAAACGTATACATAGAGAAAACATTAAACCTCTTTTTCTTAAAGGTGAAAGTCTGCCAATGAAAGTGATAGGGTATTATGACTGCCATTAGCACTGAGAAGATATTTCTTCACATCTCGGGTCTTCCCTTGTTGAGAAGAAAGCTGCAGCCCACATTCACACTAAAGGAGAGTATCCAACAGAGATCATCAGCGAGGCAGTGTCCTTTACCTAGCACGGCTGTCTTCCACTTCTTTGAATATTGCAATTCTCTGGTAGTCAGAAAGTTCACTAATCCTCTTTCTATGTTTACTCGGAATAGGAGATAAACTTTGCCAACTATATATCCAGTAGACGATTAGTATCTGGAATACAAAAAGAGCCTATTTAAAAAAATGAAGAATTAAGAAAAAACACAGAATAAAAATGGACTATATCTGAACAAAGACTTCTCAAAATAAGAAATAAAAATAGCTAAGAGTAATTTTAGAAAACATTTATCAACATCCTTTGTAATTAGAAAAAATGCAAATTAAAGATGCAACAACAAATGGACTCAGTGTTTTATATATGTGTGTGTGTATGCACATTAAATGTGTATATTATGTGTAACACGTGCATATGTAAGAATGTTATTTAAAGAAAATGTCATGAATTTGAGGAGTGGGAAAAGGTGAAAGGATGAGAAAAAAGGATGAAATTATGTAGATATACTGCTCATGTATAAAACCTTCAAAATGTATTTTAAAATAGATTTAAAAAGACAAAGAAAAGAATCAATAACAATGTTGTCAAGGATGTGAGGAAAAGGTAAACATCTACCATGGGTGTGGATGCAAACATTGAAGTCACTATGGAAATCTGTGTAGGATATTCTCAAAGAGATACAAATAGATCAGCAATTTGACTCACTCCATTCTTTGGCATGTACTTAAAGGACTTGACATTTTATTATAGAAATACTTTCTGAACCATGTTCATTTCTTCTCTATTTACAATTTTTAGGAATCAGAGCAAAATAGACACCCCTTACTGAAGAATGGATGGTAATGTGATATATATTCATGTTGGAATTCTATTAGGCTGTAAGAAAAAATGAAATCATGAAATTCACAGGTAAATGAATAGGACTTTAAAAATATTATACTGAGTGCAGTAACCAAGACCTAGAAAAAAGATGCCACATGCTATCTCTTATTTGTGGATCCTAGATCTGAATCCTTAGGTTTGAGTATATATCCAGGAAAACTGTAGAAGTCCGAAAAGTAGAAAGAGCTCAGTGAGGAGAAGCAACAGAGAAGGATCTCTAGAGAGGAGGATAGCAAGAAGTTGGTGCTATGAAGTGGAAAATGAATTGGGTGCTTTACTGGCAAGGAGAAAGACAGATAGAAGAGGAGTAAGGAAGAATAAACAACATTAAGAGTGTTTGGGAAAGCGATTATTATTAACTTATTTAAATGCACCTAAACACATGACAAAAAGTAGTAATTTGTGGGGATAATTGGGGGGTAAGGGAGGAGTTGTCCAGAGGAAAGGCCAGTAGATAAAATGAAAATACATTTTAATTATGTATAAAATCCTCAAAATTAAAAAAATAAATATCTTTTACTGCATTTGTGCATGGATAAACTTTCATTTTACGTCACAGTTTTCATGTTAGTCCTATGGATAGATTTGGGCTTACATTACTTTATGTATTATGGCCTTATCAATCATTTCTCTCCAGAAGGATTGATAGTCTTAATACAAATTTGCACTATTTACTTACTTTTCCTAACACTAAAACATCAGCTCTGGAAGTGACATCTCTGTCCACATCTTTGCCTGTTCTTTCACAATCCTTACTTGGTGTTTAAGGTTCATTTTGGGATGAATCCATGAAAAGGCTACAATCATCAGTAGCTGGAGTTTTCTCCAGTCCTGCCTGGCCCAGGGTCAGGACAAATCTCTCTCACCAGCCAGTCCAGCAGGCTCAGACCCAACCGAGTAAACACACAGAGACTTATATTTCTTATAAACTGTATGGCCATGGCAGGTTTCTTGTTATCTAGTTCTTCTATCTTAAATTAACCCATTTCTATAAATCTATACCTTGCCACATGGCTCATGGCTTACCAGTATCTTACATGTTGGTATTCATGGCAGCAGCTGGCAGCGTCTTCTGACTCAGCCTTCCTGTTCCCAGAATTCTCTTCTCTGCTTGTCCTGCCTATACTTCCTGCCTGGCTACTGGCCAATCAGCAATTTATTTATACAGCACAATATCCACAGCACTTCCCCTTTTCTTTTTTTTTTTCAAAAAGGAAGATTTTAACTTTCACATAGTAAAATTACAGATAACAAAACAATTATCAAGCAAGAATTACAGTTAAAATGTTTAGTCTATTTATAATATCTAGTCTATTTGTATTTGGCAAAATTAAAGAAGATATCCTATCTATCTTATATTTGTGAGTCTAAGGTCATATCTAATTTATCTCTTATCATAACTAACAAAATTATAGCTATCTAGTCTTCAACTATATCAAAGACTCCAGAAGGATATACTATTACCTGAGAAATGGGAGAAGAATGCAAGCAACTTTCAGGAGTCTTGCAGAGTAGACAGAGGCAGCTAGCAGCCTGGACAGTCACCTAATGTTCCTTTGTAAAGTTGGGGCATCTGTTTTCAGCCCACAGACCTAGAGTCTCTCAGTCATTTCTCTCTGTGTCCTGTAGAATGTCTGGCAGTTTCCTCTGCAAAGCAGGAACCTGAAGGACCATTTCACCAAGCAAAGTTCAGTGGTCACCTTCCTATGGGTCCTGAATGTCCAGTTGATCAAGTAGTCCAGGCAAGAACAGTTTCTTGCCCAAATAGCTATTTTTGCCAAGGTGAAGATAAACTCTATATAGAGTGTCTTTGATGCCCATCCTCCTCTCTGAAGTAAATCTGGTGCTGCCATGAGCAGACATGTCTCACTGTCCAGAAAGTCTAATTTTTTTTGAATTTATTTTATTTTATTTTACAATATAATTCAACTTTACATATCAGCCATAGATTCCCCTGTTCTCTCCCCTCCCGCCCCGCCCCCTCCCCCCGGCCCACCCCCCATTTCCATCTCCTCCAGGGCAAAGACTCCCCTGAGGATTGAGATCAACCTGGTGGACTCAGTCCAGGCAGGTCTAGTCCCCTCCTCCCAGGCTGAGCCAAGTGTCTCTGCTAAGCTCCAGGTTTCAAAGAGCCAATTCATGCACTGAACACAGGACCCGGTCCAACTGCCTGGATACCTCCCAAACAGATCAAGCTAATCAACTGTCTCACCCATTCAGAGGGCCTGATCTAGTTGGGGGCCCCTCAGCCATTTGTTCACAGTTCATGTGTTTCCATTCGTTTGGCCACTCATCCCTGTATTCTATCCATCCCTGGTCCCAACAACTCTTGCTCTCATAAACCCTCCTCCTTCTCACCAATTGGACTCCCGGAGCTCCACCTGGGGCCTGACCGTGGATATCTACATCCAGTTCCCTCAGTCATTGGATGGGGTTTCTAGCACGACAATTAGGGTGTTTGGCCATCCTATCACCAGAGTAGGTCAGTTCGGGCTATTTCGCGACCATTGCCAGCAGTCTATTGTGGGGGCATCTTTGTGGATTTCTGTGGGCCTCTCTAGCACTTTACTTCTTCCTATTCTCATGTGGTCTTCATTTACCATGAACATTCCTTGTGTTCTCTCTCTGTTCTTGATCCAGTTGGGATCTCCCGCTCCCCCAAGTTCTCTTTCCCTCGCCCCTCGCCCCTCATTACCCCCACTCATGTCCAGACTGAAATGGATGAGATCTACAAAAAGTCTAAATTTTTAAAAATATTTTAAATGCCATATTCTATAGGTCTTTGAAGTGTTTGAAGATTACCTATCTATCTGAAATATATCTATGTATACCTAGAAAACTTAACTAACATGGCTACAAGTATGATTATCATAGATGACTAATTATTAGTCTATTTCTTAATTATCCATTACAATTTTAAATGAGCTGCACAAACATAATACCTTAAACAAGAGTAGAATTATACACACAATATAACAAAATTAACTTTAAATTTGTGTCAATAAACTAAAATCTATACCAATGTAAAATATTTCAAACAACTTGGTTCTCTTTAAAATTAGGTTCATTAATCTACCTTTTCATCCTATCATATCTATATCATATCTTCTTTTTTCTTTAGAAAGAGATTGCATTTATAATCAACCTGTTTTAAATAAAAATATTGGTTTTTCTCTGTCCCACACCAGAGGGCTCTTTTGATATAGGACAGAAGAATCTCTTAACCTTTTTTTTTTTTTTCTTTTTTTTTCCGTACTAGCAAAGACTAAATCCACCACACAGTGTAATGTACTGTTTGTTGTAGACGCCTCATTCCCCCCATACTGCAGGTCAAATGCACATGCCAGGAATGTACCATAGCAGCTAAAACCCGCAGACTGCCACTAACTTGAGAGAGACAACTAGGAAGCTGTTTTTAGCTCTGTTTTAGAATCTTCTTTCTCAGCTTTTAGGTGGAAACTCTTGCCAATCCATTGGGCACCATTTGTAGCTGAAGTTTTCTCCAGTCCTGCCTGGCCCATGGTCAGGACAAATCTGTCTTAACCACCAGTGGTGCAGCCACTCAGATCCAACTAAGTAAACACACAGAGAGTTATATTGCTTACAAACTGTATGACCATGGCAGGCTTCTTGCTAACTGTTCTTATATCTTAAATCAAACCATTTCTATTAATCTATAAGTTGCCACGTGGCTCGTGGCTTATGGGTATCTTAACATCTGCTTCTCATCTTGGTGGCTGGCAGCTTCTCCTGACTCAGCCTTCCTGTTCCCAGGATTCTCTTCTCTCCTTGTCCCGCCTATACTTCCTGCCTGGCTACTGGCCAATCAGTGTTTTATTTATTAACCAATCACAACAACACATTTAACATACAGAACATCCCACAGCAGTCACCTAATGCATAATTTTATTTAAAATTGATTTTGAATATCCATTTTGTTCCCAAGCGTTATTGAAAAGTCCAAAACATGCAATAATAATTGTCATAGTTTGTATTGCAACAAAATGAGAGGAAGGTTGACTCTGACACGCACTAGATGGTGCAGGACATTTAAATTATCACAAACTGTCTACTGTTGTCTTCAGAGCTTCCTATTAAAATGGAGCAGCTATCTGACAACTATATACTGAATCCAAGAAAGACAGAATAAAGAGTGAAAGAAATAGATAAAGAATGAAATAAGAATGTAAGAACAAAGGACATATTCTGATTCTGTTTCATTGTTTATAAAAATTTAACAGAACTTATTTTTAAGGTTTTGAGGAGACCATACACATGCATACATGTATACACACACACACATACACACACACACACACACACACACACACACACACACACACACACACACACACAGAGAGAGAGAGAGAGAGAGAGAGAGAGAGAGACAGAGACAGAGACAGAGAATACTATCAGTGTATAAAATACTAAGTATACTATACTTAGAATTAAGATTTTACTATAGTCTATCATTCACAGTAGATAGGCATAAGTTTATTCTGATGTATTAGTATAATATCATTATTTAATTCTCTGTGCTCTCTCTAATATAGGGTTAATAGCTAGGATTATGCAATTCCAAAGCTAAATTTTTCTGACCAGTTCAGTAGAGACTGTGAATTAATTATTTATGCTTATTTTAACCTGTATAGAAGAAATGTTTTTCCCATGAACATAAGTTAGAATATATCTGTTCTTTTCTCCTAGAAAAAAAAAGACACATACTCAGTTCCTCAGCTTAACCTGTTCCTCTGCATGGAATGAGATGGAATGAGATCACCAATTTTTTCAGCTGACCAAGGAAGATTGATTTGGAACACTGATATTCTACATGGGCACAGACAAAGCAGTGGTTTCCAGAAATGAAACAACCTAGTCCTGAAAATTTTTTGTAGTTTGGTAAGTTCACATTATTACACTAAAATCATTCTTCAAGCAATTTCTCTTTTTTCAAAGAGCACTGTGCCTCACACAGGGGCTCAGGACTTCTATCAGAGAAAAAAAATCCTATTGAAGAGCACCCTGCTAAAATAATATCTTCTCCAAGGTCATACCAATGTTTTTTGTCACTTATCTCGTTGGCAATACTGAACCCTTTCATTTCACAAGGCAAAACATTTCAAACTTGATTTTTTGATTCACTTATATTTGAATGATGTTAAGGAAATTGTAGCTTTTTAAAAGTAGAATAGCATGCTGCTTATATACTAGTCATTAGTAATTTATTTTTCAAAGTAACTCTCTATAGCAGGTGTTGTGAATATCTATATATCATGTGCAATTAAACAGGACAGAGTGCAAAAGAGAGAAGAGGGACTGAGAAGAAAGACAAGGAAGGAAAGATGGGAAAAAGTAGAAAATGTGGAGAGGGTAGGAGGAAAAATATCACTTGTTTTATTAGATATAATGACAAATCTTAATTTTTTTATCAGAAAATTGTTGTGATTTAGTTTATAAGACTGGTACCGAGTTATCTAGCATCCATTTATAGGCACTACTACTATGACTGATGTCTACATTTCACAATTTGACAATGTTTCTCACCATACCAGTAGTCAGTGTATATACAATTTACTTCTAAAGCCATCAGCATAACTATTTAGTAAGTCTTTACAAAATTTCTTAGCGATCAGTCTTATATACTATTTGGGAACACTAATCTAGTTCCTGTATTCATCTGCTTCTTGGAATGCATATTGACTACTCAATTCTAAGACTGACTCATTACTTCTTTCTGCTATCATTTCATGTCTGCCCCTTTGTTCACTTCTTCCACTATTTTGGTTGTTACAAGACAAGAAATTCCACATCTTTTTCTACTGTGTATTTTTTTATTACATGTCATGTTAAATGTAAAAACTACTGCAGGTTCTTGGGCAAAATCAAGTTGTTTACCATTGAAGGTTGCATTTAATACCTAGTTTATTATTTTCATACTTGATTACTTTCTTTCCTGGTACAGAGTTAGCATCATAGCCTACAGTCCATATTATTTCATTTTCCTATCTCTATCATACATATAGGAAATACCAACTTCTACTTGAGATTACTGGTCAATTAAAAATATATGATCATCAAGGGAACCTATATCCATAGACAGAACTTGTAGCAAGTCTGGACTCTCACATTTGTGTACATCACTTCAGTAAGCTCATAAAGAGACTCATTCCACTGATACCCATAGGTGAGCACTGTTTATGCCAGAAAAGAAGTGATTCTGCACTCCAATGAAACAAACACCACAAAAAGCATCTTGTTTTGTAAAGTCCCAAATTTCAACCTACAGACTTTTTTGAGTTACATGTATGCTAGGTGGTACTTTACAAATATGTGAAGTCTAGCTTTGGAGTCCAGTGTCAGTATGGAACGCTGTTCCATGGATTAAGCCTGTTAAATTTTCTGAAAGATCATGGATATGAACATAGTTTATTTCCATTGGGGACAAGAAGGAGCCTAATGCTGGGTTTGTAATCATTTTTGCCTGTTACTTGTTTCCACCTCTGAGAGTCTCATATGACACTGTACAACTCTCTTTAAGAAGCAACACTGTAACTAAACACCACCAGATTTCATCAATGGCATTAACACACATTTTAATACCATATCATGTTGGAAGTTTCATGTCTGTTCAATAGTCAGATTTTTTTCCTTCTTTTTTAACTGGAGTAAGTGTTCCAGATTCTCTCCTTCACTCACTTCTACAATAGGGTAGAACTTCATGTATCTTATGTAATGTGAGAAGCTACCTCCACTTAAACCACATTATTTTTCAATTAATTGGTTTCCATTTCAAATTATATGATGTAACTAGGTATTTAGAAACTCTGAAATAAATTACTGTGCTATAATGATATTGCACTGGCTGCAGAATTTGTTTTCTGTTTTTATTAGCATATGTTTTCTATTTCTTGACTTCACTTCTTTCATTTCAGTATTAAATATTCTGTCGGATTCTCTGAGATAGTTTTTCAGCTTTTCTAGTTGATGAACATTGTCCTTTTCCTTTGCTTCTCATAGGCACAACTGAGAGCACACAGTGTCCATCTCTGCTTTTCTTCAGCCAATAAACTTCACCAAGTCTTTTCATGTGTGATTGCTGGGGTTCCATAACTGTCCACATGCATTGTAGTGTTGATACTTTTAATCCTCCTTTACTCATTAGTATAAGGCTCCCCTGCTTTAACTACTCTAGAAAACAGTTACGGAGTACAGTAACAAGGTTACATCTATGTCATCCAGCCCCATGACTGATGCTTTCTGAGCCAGTCTGATTCATAAATTTTCACTTCCTGAGCAAGCACTGTACTGTCAAGCTGTTTTCCCAGACCTTGACTGGATCCTTTGTAATAATTTCTCATTTTTGAGGAACTTGATAAATAAAATTGTAAATGTAGCCTTTCTCCTGTTTAGTAGATGGATTTGCTAAGTATTTATGCCAGTATTACTTTACAACGTTCACTTTCTCTAGGCTCCAGCTCTTGTATGTACTTACTATCTTTACTCTGTATTTTTGGTAAGCATTGTCCCTCCTTCAGTTTAGGTTATCCACAAATAGCACCCATACATCATTCAGTCTTCAACCTGAGTGTCACTTACTACAGGAATTTCTCCTTGAGCCTGAGATTGTCATTAGGTCCTTCTATGAATTTTATATTAATATGGCAAGAAATTGATATAAGTTCAGCAGCTTAAGACACTAAAATTACATTTACATAGGTAAGGAATCTGACGACGGTTGCATTAAACTAATATACAATGTAGACAATGGATGTTCTCTGTGTAGGTTCTAGGGTGAACAGTCTATTTTTTTTTCAAGCTTCAAAATGCCTCATGCATTTGTTATGATGCTTCAACTCCAGCTTCAAACGGGGTAACAGACAAGAGAGTATCTTTTGACCCTTTCTTTCCCCTCTAATTCCATTTTAAGGAATTACACAGTTAGGTTACATATACTTAGATTAACTAGGATAGCTCCATACCTTAAAGTCAGCTGATTAGTCACCTTAATTACTTTATTAATGAAATGTTAATTAATACATTCATAGGTTCTGAGGATTAGGATATGGGCAGTATTGGGCAGATAGGGACTATATTTCTTCTGTTACACCATGCCTATAATGAGATCATATGTCTATAAAGATATGCAGTATGCAATGACATTGAGATATAGTTCATATTCTATTTTAATAGTCTGTTTCCTTGTCTAGATTTCACAATCACATATTCAATCACAACAGTTTGGTCTATAAGTTTTTAATAGAAATTAATGCCTCTGCTTTCTTTGGGGAGTAACACAATCCCAAGGACTAACATAGTCGTGGAGCAGATTATCATTTAATAAATTTGGGTTGAAATTTGAAAGAATATGTTTGCATACTACAATTCATCCTAAAGTAATGTGCTTTCTATTTCTGGAAACAAACACAAAGAATACTATTGCTTTTTGGGGAGAAATACTGATTTCCAAATATATATCTTTCTTAATTTTTCATCACTTTTTCAATTTCTTTAAATTGTCATTTGGATACGGAAATTATCATGTTAGGAGAATGCTGCATTCTCCTCCACAACTGGAATCCTCAGCCATCTTTCTCTGAATTAAAGCAATGATACAACTATCCACTTAATGCTGCCATTTGTCCTTCCTTTGTCCTATGCCTGATTTATTAGCAGGTAAAAAGCATTGTCTTAATACTGGTCTGATAACTTCTGATCATGTAAGTTTCAATCACAATAATTTAAGCCATTTTTCTTACAAAGCAGGAATATACAATCATCTTTGCATTATCAATCTTCTTGGGCTAACATACCAGAATATCACAGAGTGATTTAAAACACAGAGCATTTATACTGTTCCAATTTCCCAGGATGAATTTTCAAGCTCAAGATGCCAGAAATGTTGGTGTTTGCTAAAGTCTCTCTTTCTGGTGTGCAGAAAATCCCCTTCCTCTGTGTTTGCATTTTCCTACCTCCTTTTCTCTGGGTATGCTTTCCTAGACCCTACTGTGATGTCCTCAAATTATATAGAAACTCTACTCATCATCTCTTTAATGAAATCATTCACCCTTAATTCCTTCTAAAAATCTTTATTTCCAGTAACAATCACATTTCTAGTTGAAGCATATATATACTGAAAAACATCTCCCTTGCATGCACACTGAAAGTGAAGCTCCCAGGTCAGTTCTTACCCCTGTATCTTCTTGTCTGTTTATCTCTCAGATGACTTTTTAAGGCTAAATTTGAGGCCGCCATTGCTCTGATTAAATCCATCAAGTTTTCACATAAAGCTTAGAGTTAAAGGCCAATATGTTTGCCTAAAATACCCCATGCCAGCTAACTCTTACCTAGCACCCTCACACATCGTGGCTTAATTTCTCTATTGTTTCTGTCCCCATCTCACCTCTGTCTCAATGTTTCTGCACTTTCTCTTCTCATCTCAGAAAGTTTTTATTATTTAAGAATCTGCTCAGACATGGGTATTGCAACCTTTAGAACAGTTCATACACAGCTAATATGCTGGAACTGAGTAGAAGCCAGAAGAGATACGTTTTGGATGGAGCATGATTCCATTTGCTGACAAGTTGAGATCTGAGTTGACAAGACCCTGAGAGAGGCACTTTTCAACTCCAGATTCAAATGTTTTCATCTCACTACTAAGGCAGCCACTATTCATGAATAGATGAGTCTGTTTGACTGTAATACAGCCCATCCAAGTAACAGAAGGTAATTATCCAAGGATCTAATCAGCAGCATTGCTTTAGTGCCCATCATTAAAAAGCTTCACTGTTGCACCATTTTTCTTTTCTGCTTTATGAAGAACTCATTTATGTACCATTTCGATGCTATTGTAATTGTGAGTGAATTTTATAGGGGTATTAAATTACTGGCCTCAATTTTACAACACAAACATTACCTGCAGCCTTCTATAACCCAGCCATGGGAGAAAGTAGAAAGAAAAAAATTATCATAAAAATCCTTATGCTCCAACTGAACTCTGGTGCTTATTGTTTGATTGATCTGAAACAATACATTAAGATTTCCAGTCATGTGGCTAAAACCTTCTCTTTATTTCTATGCATATTTCTTCCCATCATTGGTAATAGTTATACGTCAGGGAGGATGGGTACACTTAAAAGGACTGAATATTTAAGAGACACAAAATGTCAATTCGTAAATATTTAAGAACTTGGTTGACACCTCATTTTAGCAATAGAGTTTCTAAACCTATTTCCACGGTTATAAAAAAAAAAAGACACCACAAGTGTTTCTCATTGCTGGAGGCTACTGCAGTTATCTTTGTAAAGAAAGGTCAGTGTCTTAAGATGAATAAAACTTGCTAATAAATTATTTATTAGCCATTTTTGAAAGTATGTTAAATACATGTGTGAATCGTATATTTGTGCAACTTTTTTCTTAATGACAAGAACTTTGTATCAAAGACTACTAATTTCAGTTTGCAAGGCAAAAGCAAAAAGGGAAAAGCAGTGAAAGGTAAAGCTTGCTCCTTTTCCTATACACTGTTATTTTAAATTACAGGTGTAACTATTATGGACTAACCCTTTTTCACTATCTATACACATGAGATTTTTTCCTTTCTCTATTTGATTTTTCTCTATCTACCCCTCTTTTATTAGTAAACAAATAATGAGGCCAAGATATAAGACATTATTTAATTTTCTTTTTTATAGATTAGATTTCATGGTTTGGTTCACTCTCAATATATTCTTTAAAACAGTTCCTTCTGACATTATTTTCAATTTTAAATCACTTTCTCATCTCTCAGTTGAGAAAATTAAGGCTCAGAAAAAAAAACTGTCCCCTAAAAGGCAGTGAGAGCAGTGGTGTCATTCTTTGCCAGTGTGCAGGAAACCCTCTGCCCCATCGCTAGCACTGCAGAAACTGGGCACAGTGAATCACAACTGAGACCTTAGCACAGGGAACAGGAGGCAACATCAGAAGTTCCTTGTGAGCTTTAAGTCAGTGTGAGCTGTAGATCTCCAGGAAAAGAATGCAGTGAAATGGTTGCATTTTTATAAATTAGATTAAAGATACAATTCTCAGGTGATATATAGGGTCCACAGTATGACTGATGAGACTTTCACTGTTTCTTGGAAACTTGACATCTATGGTCTTTCACTCTTCCTAAAAAATTCAAAGGGTATCTCACCATAGGCAGTGGTCTCCAAAAAGCCTGCTCATGCCCTAGGCATGGGTCCTGATCCCACTGCCAGGGGGCCCCTTAAACAAATCAAGCTACATAACTGTCTCGCCTACGCAGAGGGCCTAGTCCAGTCCCATGAAGGCTCCACAGCTACTGCTCCACAAGTCATGAGTTCCCACTAGTTTACACAGCCTTGGTGCAGGCAGAGGTGCTTGGACCTGCCTCAACTAAGTGTATCAGGCTCTGCTGATTCCCCATGGGATGCCTTGCCTTGGAGGAGGTGGGGGTAGGTGGTGGTTTGAGGGGGAAAGCTGGGGGGCGGGAGGAGGGAGGAGAGGGGGATTTGTGCTTGGTATGTAAAATGAATAGAAAATTTCTTAATAAAAAATACATATTAAAAATTCAAAGGGCAAAAAGACAAAGTTTGTCTTGTATCTTTTTCTCTCTTCCCTTTCCTGCCCTCTCTCCCTCCCTTCCTTCCTTCCAATTTATTTATTTGTTTGTTTGTTTAAATTTATTTTTCATATAGGGATTTGGCATGGGGGTCTCAAAGAAAGGTAGGCGAGAACTACCACTCAGCCATGCCTCCAGCCCTGGCTTTTTTCTAGGCCTTCTCATAATCCATAATGCATCATTGAGTGAACAGCCTTACCTCTACCAATCATCCTTCAGCCAACACCGTTAGCTTTCCTTTGATAGATTTTCTTTACCAGGGAGACCACCTTTGTTGCTTTAGACAAGAGTGGCATAATTTCAGGTGTTCAAACACCATTCTCCAGGAATTGAGAATTAAAAAATTAGTTGCACAGTGCTTGAGGGCTAATTAATTCCCCGATTTGATTATTCACTTAAACATAGATCAGAAATATCAAACAACTGAATGTTCAATATGATAACTAGAAAAGGTTTTATCTTTCAGATATTTTAGTCTTATTGCATGAGATAGATGATAGCTATACAGTCAAGTCCGTGAACAAATCTATAAGTTATTACAGAGCTTGACATTTATGCAACATGGTACATAAGAATGTGTGCACAAAAGCATGAATTGAGGATCTCGGTCTAGAGAGGGTTTATGAGATTTTTGGCAGGGTTCGGCATGAAAGCAGATTGGGAAGTCATGTTTAAAAATTAACCTTCCAAAGGTTCTATTCAAAGAGTTCAGAGATCCAAAATTGTTCAAAACACTTCAAGAGTTTTACAACAGAGTGAAGCACTTTTTCATTATCAAGGAAAGGGCGATTAAAGCAATTTCATTGCACAGTGAAAGTGTTACATTACTTAAATGTTAATGAACTCAGCCAGAAAGTAATTCTGTATATAGTGTGAAAATAAGATGGCTATACCATCCCTTTAAAGAAGAAATAGCTCCTTTCAGCTATGAGTATATATATATATATATATATATATATATATATATATATATATGTATCAATATATATATATGTGCATATTGATATATGCATCAATATGCATGCATACATACAAAACACATACATATAACTAAATATGTTCCATGACTATTAAAATGACTTGTCCATTACAACTATTATATGTAAAACCAATAGAAGCATGCTGCAAAGCTATAAAGGAGAGATAAATATATGAAAGGGGACAATCAAATGGTTAGCATGTCCTAAAATAATATTACAAATGAAAATCAAAATAAGAAATACAAGAAGAAGCCTGGTGGCGGTGGCGGATGCCTTTAATTCCAGCACTCTGGAGGCAGAGCCAGGAGGATCTCTGTGAGTTTAAGGCCATCCTGGTCTACAGAGCGAGATCCAGGACAGGCACCAAAACTACACAGAAAAACCCTGTTTCAAAAAACCCTGTCTCAAAAAGAAAGAAAGAAAGAAAGAAAGAAAGAAAGAAAGAAAGAAAGAAAGAAAGAAAGAAAGAAAGAAAGAAAGACAGAAATACAAGGAGGAACTTGTGTTGTCAACTTTAGGTAAATCTAGATGCCTAAATTCTGACATTAGAAATATACAGTCTCTCATAACTCCATAATGTGAATGAAAACAAAATGTAAATTTAAAGTTGGAGTATCATTCTAATTATTTTGCTATGAATTCACAAATCTGACACATATCACATGCACAGGTAAGAATGAATCCTAAGCACACATAAGGTGCCTATTGCATCTAACGTCTGATGTTTGCATTTGTAAGATCTTGTGCTGTGGATGTCATTCTGTATAAATAAAACACTGATTGGTCAGTGGCCAGGCAGGAAGTATAGGCGGGACAAGGAGAGCGGAGAATTCTGGGAAGTAGAAGGCTGAGTGAGAGACACTGCCAGCCGCCGCCATGACAAGCAGCACGTGACGATGCTGGTAAGCCACGAGCCACGTGGCAAGGTATAGATTTATAGAAATGTATTAATTTAAGATGTAAGAACTATATAGCTAGAAGCCTGAGCCATTAGGCCAAACAGTTTAAACAATATAAGTCTTTGTGTTTGGTTGGGTCTGAGCGGCTGTGGGACTGTCGGGTGACAGATTTGTCCTGACTGTGGGCCAGGCAAGAAAACTCTAGCTACATTCTTGTTTTTTAAATATGTATGTGATTCACAGGGAATGAGTTTGGTAGTGAGGTAGTCTGATAGAGTTGAAACTTCCATAAGCTTAATTTGGTTGAAGCCTCTCTGATGACGATTATGCTAAGCTCCTGTCTACTAGTATAGTAGAGTATCATTAGAAATCGTTTCATAGATTTCTTTTTCTTTTTTTTTTCTTTTTTTTTTTGCGAGTTTTGTTTGATTCTCTGAACTATCCAGCCTCTGGTTCTTGGCCTTCCATGCGTTGTCAGTGGTGGGCTCCCTCTCTTGGTGGTATGAGTCTTAAGCTAGACCATTCACTGGTTGGCCACTCCTACAATTTCTGTGCTACCCTTTACCCCAGCACATCTGGTAAGCAGGACAAATTGTAGGTCTAAGGTTTTGTGCTTGAGCTGCTGTTCTAATTTCTGCATTGTGAAGCCTTGCCTGGTTACAGAAGATGGCTGTTTCAGGCTCTATATCCTCCACTACTAGGAATTTTAGCTAGAGTCAGCCTTGTATATTTCTGGAAGTTTTCATTGCAGGAGGTTTCTATGTCACCTTGGAAATGCCCCCCCCCCCCAATTCCTGTTGTCTCTCCCAGTACTCTCTCCTTCCATCTTCTCTCTACCTGACCCTGCATTTTCCAGTCCTGACCTGGACCTGTGTACTTGTGAAATCTATTGTATTTCACCTTCCCAGGTACTCATTCACTCTGCCCTTGAGTCCTGCTTGTTACTGAGCCTCTCTGGGTCTGTGGATTGTAGCATGATTATCTTTTACTTTACAGCTAATATCCACTTATAAGTGAGTACATACCATATTTGTCCTTTTGTGTCTTTGTTAGGATGATTTTTTTTTTCTGGTTCCAATCATTTGTCTCAAAATTTCATGATGCAATTTCTTTTCTTTTTTAAAATTTATTTATTTTTTATTAAAAAATTCTTCTTATTCATCCTACATAACAATCAAAGATCCTCCTGTTCCCTCCTCCTGCCCCTCCAACCTCCCTGTCCCAACCTATTCCCCATTCTCTCCTACAAGAAGATAAGGCCTCCCATGAGGAGGTACATTTAGTAGAGGCGAGAACAAGCCCGCCCCCGCCTGCCTCAAGGCTGTGCGAGGTGTCCCACCATAGGCAGTGGGCTCCCAAAAGCCTGTTCATGCACCAGGGATGGATTCTGATCCCACTGCCAGGGGGCTCCTTAAGCAGATCAAGCTATACAACTGTCTCGCTATACAGAGGGCTTAGTCCAGTCCTATACAGGCTCCACAGATGTTGATCTAAATTTCATGAGTTCGCACTAGTTTGGTTTGGTTGTTTTAGTGGTTTCTTCATCATGATCTTGATGCCCTTGCTCATAGAATCCCCCTTCTATCTCTCCAACTGGACTCCTGGAGCTTGGCCTGGTGCTTGGCTGTGGATCTCTACATCTGCTTCCATCAGTTACTGGAGAAAGGCTCCACGAAGACAGTTAGGGTATTCACCAATCTGATTACTGGGGAAATAGATGAGATCTCCATGAATAAACTGGGGGTGGGGGTGGACAATGTAGAGTAGAGGATGGGGGATGAGACTATGGGGGAGAGGGATGGGTCAAGCTGGAACAGGGATAGAGTAGGAGAGCAATGAAGGAGACACCATGATAGAGGGAGACATCATGGGGATGGGGAGAAATCAGGTGTCAGGGAAGTTCCCAGGAGACCCCAAGGATGGTCCCAGATTAGACTACTAGCAATAGTGGAGAGGGTGCCTGAACTGGCAATTTTTTTTAGCAGCTTGGTAATACACTGTTGTGTAAATATACCACATTTTCTTTATCCCTTTTTTTCTCTTGAGGGATATCTAGGTTGTTTCCAGTTTCTGGTTATTACAAATAAGGCTGCTATAGCTGCTATGTGTATAGTTGAGCAAATGTCCTTGTGATATGATGGAGCATCCTTTTGTTTTATGGCCAGGAGTGGTAAATCTGGATCTTGAGATAGATAGATTCGCAATTTTGAGAAACTGCCATATTGATTTCCAAGGTGGCTATACAAATTTTCACTCTCACCAGCCATAGAGGAGTGTTCCCCTTGCTCCATATCCTTGCCAGCATGAGCTGTTACTTGTGTTTTTTATCTTAGCCATTCTGACAGGTGTAAGATGGAATGTCACCATCATTGTGATTTGCATTTCACTGATAGTTAAGGATGTTGAGCATTTCTTTAAGTGTTTCTCAGCCTTTTGGGATTTCTCTGTTGACAATCCTCTCTTTAGATCTGTGCTTATTTTTAAAATTATTTTATTTAGTTTTTTGATGTTTAGTTTCTTGAGTTCTATATACATTTTGGATATTAGCCCTCTATCTAATGTGGAGTTGTTTAAAATCTTTTCCCATTCTGTAGGCTACTGCTTTACTTACACACAAGAAAGGAAATTTACAGCAAGTCTGTAGCCAACATCAAATTAAATGGAGAGAAACTCAAATCAATTCTACTAAAACTAAAATTATCCAATATGATAATTGAAGCTCTTGCTAGAGCAGTAAGACAACTAAAAGTGTAGCTGAAGAGCTTCTCTCTAGGTCCCACGGATCCCCGGCGGTCTGACAGCCCACTTATAAAACAAACACACAGATGCTTATATTATTTACAAACTGTATGGCCGTGGAAGGTTTCTTGCTAACTGTTCTTATATCTTAAATTAACCCATTTCTATAAATCTATACCTTGCCATGTGGCTTGTGGCTTACCAGCATCTTCACATGCTGCTTGTCATAGCGGCGGCTAGCAGTATTTCCTCCTCAGCCTTCCACTTCCCAGAATTCTCTAAATTCTCCTCTCTGTTAGTCCCGCCTATACTTCCTTCCTGGCCACTGGCCAATCAGTGTTTTATTTATTGACCAATCAGAGCAATTTGACATACAGACCATCCCACAGCATAAAAGAGAACATGTGGATACAAATTGGAAAAGAAGAAGTCAAAGTATCATTATTTACAGATGATATGATAGTGTATATATAAGCAATTCCAAAAATTCTACCAGGCATCCATAACAGTTGATAAAAACCTTCAGCAAAGTGGCTGGATACAAGATTAACTCAAAAAAAAAATCAGTAGTTCTCTGTATACACATGACAAATGGGCTGAGAGAGAAATCAAGGAAAGGATACCTTTCACAATAGCCACTAATAATATAAAATATCCTGGGATAACTCTAATCAAGCAAGTGTAGAACTGTATGACAAAAATCTTCAGGTCTTTGAAGAATGAAATGGAGAAGATATCATAAAATGGAAAGACTATCATTTTCATGGATAGGTAGGATTGACATAGTAAAAACAGCCATCTTACCAAAAGCAAACTACAGATTCAATGCAATCACCATCAAAATTCCAATACAATTCTTACAGACCTTGAAGAACAATGCTTAACTTCATATGGAAAAATAAAAACCCAAGATAGCCAAAACAATCCTGTATAATAAAAGAACTTATGGAGGTATCACCATCCCTGGTTTCAAGCTCTACTACAGAAGTATAGAAATGAAAACAGCATAGTATTGGCATAAAAACAGACTGGTTGATCAACAGACCCAGACGTAAATCCACATGTCTATGGACACCTGATATAAAAAAAAAAAAAAGCCAGAAACACACACTGGATAAAAAGAAAACCTCTTCAACAAATCGTTCTGGCATAACTGGAAGTCATCATGTATAAAAATGCAAATAGATCTCTATCTATCACCCTGCACAAGTGGATCACAGGACTTAACATAAAAACAGATACTCTGAACCTGATAGAAGAGAAAGTGGGGATTAGCCTGGAATGAATTGTCACAGGAGATAACTTCCTGAACAGAACACCAACAGTGTAGGCATTAAAGTCAACAATTAATAAATGGGACCTCATGAAACTGGAAATCTTTTGTAGGGCAAAGGACACAGTCAGCCTGCTTTTTTTTTTTTATTATAGAACCCAGGACTCCCAGCCCAGAGGTGCTACCATGCACCAGAAAATACCAGACAGCCTTGCCAAGACCTGACCTTATGGAGGTAGTTTCTTATCAACATTCCCTTCCCCACGTGGTGGTGGCACACACCTTTAATCCCAGCACTCAGGAGCCAGAGGTAGGCAGATCTCTGTGAGTTCGACGCCAGCCTGGGCTACAGAGTGAGTTCCAGCCAGTAAAGGTGCAAAGCTACACAGAGAACCCTGTCTCAAAAAACCAAAAAA
>CABHPR010153144.1:28306-48396 GCA_902168415.1 Peromyscus melanophrys
AAAAAAAAAAAAAAAAAAAAAAAAAAAAAAAAAAAAGATTCCCCTCATCTCTAATGACTATAGCTTGTATCAACTTGACATAAAGCTAGCAAACACAGTAAGCCTCTATTTGTCATGTAATAAACGATGAAAGCCTGTCAGACATATTTAAAAAAATATGATAGCAATTCTGGAAAAAGGTAGTATGATCTTCTTTCCAATAATGAGTAAATTAAATTTTAGGAAACTAGGTCTCAGCTGGCAAATTATAGAGTCCAATTTAATACCACCTTTTAATGTAAATGTCTAGCTTTCTTTCTGTTGCTGTGACAAATCATTCCAACCGAAATAAATTTAGGAAAAGCATTCATTTAATCTTATTTTTTAAGTCATAATTTATCTCTGAGTAGGAGCTCAAGCAAGAACTTGAACTAGAAACTATGGATGAATTCTGTTGGTTTTTCTTAGGATCATTCAACCTTGTTATAACAGGCCAGGACCAAGAGATTTTGTACAGGCCAAGGATGGTACCATTCACTGTGGGCTGAGCCACTTGCATAAATTCATCACCAACACCCCTCAACACACATACTCATACCCACAGGCCAATCTGTTCTAGGTAATTTCTCAGTTGACGATTTCCCTACAATGATTCTAGGAAGTGTCAAGTTCATAATTAAAGTGAACTAAGTCAAAGAAATTGAACAACTCCTAGACCCTTGAGAAGATACAGACAAAAGATCAGATGTACCAGACTAGAAATTAAAAAAAAATGAACAAACAAAAATGTGACTAGGATGATGCAGATACCATGAAAAGAGGAACATGACAATAATGGAAGCTTCATAAGTCAAAATGATATGTCAAAAATCAATAGCAATGTGGTGGAATTTCAGGATGCAGTGATTAGTTCATGCTGTTTTGCTGGAGAGAAAAATTTTTGATGTCATGAAAATGTATAAACAACAGTAAAAACCTTGCAAAACTGAGCTGGGTGATTGTGGCACACGCCTTTAATTCCAGCACTTAGGAGGCAGAGGCAGAGGCAGATATATACTTGCAAAACTGAAAAAGAGAAAAGAGAAAGGAAAAGATGCAAACAAAGGTAAAAATGTAACCTCAGATGGTAGAATAGTGTACACACAATCAGGATGTAAGAAAAAAAAAAGCTTGATATAAGCAATTTGACTAGGAATTTCACCAGGCAAGTGTCAAGCAACAAAATCCAATGATCCAGGAATCCCAATGATGGAGAAAAATAGTTACAAAAATGTTTGAGGTCCTATGTCCAATCATCAGGAAGTAGTACAAGGAGGACATTTAATAAACAAAACAAAACAAAAATCCAACATTAAACAAAATGTCTGCACATGTGGCAAAATTTCAGGAATACCTGGGTGTGAAGAAATAGTCCTTTGTAACAAAACTGTAAAAGAAAATAGAGAGAAATAAAACAATATTGCTTAGCAACTTGGGTCATCACAGTAAAGTAAGGAGATATATGGATGAGAAAAACGAAGATAAAATGAACTTACATTTTTCTCAAAGTTGGTTGGCAGGTAATCCATGAGTTTTTTCAAAATAAGAAATAATATGTTGTTTTACAGCCCTCAAATTATTATAACAAAATTAGACTTGAATAAGTTCTCAATTTCTATTAAAAGTTTATAGTACCCACTAATAAAGGTTAAAAAAATAAAGAAATGTAGGTTATACACTAAAATATGAGAAATGTAATATAAACGAAATGCATAATTTAAAACCCAAAAATATAGGGAAGCATAAAAGACAGAAGTAAGAATAAGGAATAAAGGCAACAAATAGAAATAGCAAGTAATTTGGTGAATATTAGTCCAAGTACATCACATATTACTGAAGCATCAATGGTGTAGACACAGCTCTTAAAAGAGAGAATATCAAAACAGGTCAAATTCAGACCTACTGTTTGTTGTCCACAAGGCGTTTTACGTATGTATGAAGATGTGCAGACTGAAAGTATGGCCGTGGAAATGGTATTAGGATCCAGTTAGCCGTAAGAAATTGGAACGAGGCCTTCATTTCAATGCAGGCTTCAAAAGAAAACAAAAAAAATATTTGGGATAAAGGTAAGTAGAGTATAGAAAGACATAAAAATCCCAAACAATTTTTTTCATTATTTCATTCGAGGACAGATGTTACAATATGTGAGTTAAAAAAAAAAAAACAAAACAAAAAAACACCACCTGAGAACCGCTAAGAGAAATACAAGAAAGAGTTACCCCTGGCTTCGTAGAGAAGACACTTCAGATACTCATCACAGTAAGAAATGAGCTGTGACCACGTGGTAAGTCTATTGGAAAAATGATAATTACGTGCCAAGTTGCATTAATGTTGTTGCGTTATCTCCAGAGTATTTGATAATTAAGTTGTCACTATCCAGTCTGTATTGGATATCACTTATATTGAAGCTTTTTGCTAGGAAAGGAATCTCAATTCGAATCTCACTCTAATTGGTCCTCTTCAGGCATGTCAAAGAGTTCCCAAGCCTAGAGTTCCTTTTCCCAGTATCCAAAGAGAGGCTTCCATTAGCATCCAAAGTGTTTGACACACCAGTGTTTCACTTCATTTTTTTCTGCATATATGATCATGATGTGAGTTCCCTGTATGTGACATTGTAGATTCTCTGCCTGTATTCTGTATTCACAAATATATAAGAATATATAAATTAATATTAGATATTATTATTAATATGAGTAAGTGATATTGAAAAAGTAGTTTATGTGTCAATACATTTAAATATGAGTACATTTGGATATTCCACTCAGTAAAATTGACAACTTTGTTTTACATAACTTTCCAAGATTTTTCACAAACATTAATCTCCTGAAGCTGATTGTGATTCTCAAAAAATACGCTGATGGTGTATTTCTTTATTGATTCTTCAGGAATTTCACATCGTCCACCCTAACTCTGCTTACCTCCCAGTCCCACCAAATCCTCCCCTCACCCCTGCAGCACCCCACAAAAGAAAATTTAAAATAAAATCAAAACAAATAAACAAGCAAATAGCAAACAAACATACAACAAAAACAAAACACACCCTCTTGACTCCTCTGTCTTTCCTGCCTCTCTAACATCTCTTCATTCTTTCCTTTGTCCTGGTGGCATTGGGAGCTGCGGTGTGTCATATAGTAATCCCTTTTGCCCAGTCAGCTTTACTATCAAATGTTCATTGCAATGAGTCATTGGTCTGGTTCCAGGCTCTTGGTTTCTGGTACACCTCCATCACTGTAGGCATTTTCTTAATCAAAGTTCTTTCCTTTCAGATGACTTCAGCTTGTGTCAAATTGACATTAAACTGTCCAGCACATAAGAGATAGGATAATTTCACCAAATCAATCCTTTTAGAAAACAAGACACAATTGAAACATAGTAGAATGGTGAGCGTTTCTCATTTTCTGAGAAAACTGGCTTTCTGTAGCATCTATGAAGTTCCCACCTTTCCCATGCATGATTTAGAAATACATTATTAACCCAATAACCTGGCAACCTTTTTTCAACTTGTTTAGTTGGTTTGGTGGGCAAGGGGCATTAGGCTTCTTTGATTTGGTTCAATAAGTAAGTGAGGACGATGCCTGAGAATAATCTGATCTAGACTAAGCAATAGCTGACCCTTTCACATTGCCAGACCTCTTCCGCCTCTCCTCTCAGTGACCCACGGCTATTTGCCTCTGTTCTTTTTAGGAGTCATTACCCATTCCTCTTTCCTTGGATGTCCTCCTCAAGCCCAGATTCAATGTTGAACCAAATGCACCAGCCACCCCTTGACTTCCTCTAGACAGAAATATGAGTCTTTTGTATCCAAACTGCTTTTTTCATTAATCCCTGTTGTGAGTCTATTGAGAAAATTACCAGTATTTGGAACATCTGGAACCAACCGAGTTGATGAGTTTTTTGAACCCTGCTCCCTGAAATCCAGTTTCTTGCTGCTGCCTGAAAGCAAAATTAAAGGCCAAGGATGCCCTTAGTCCACACCAAAACTTTCATTCCTGTTTCTCCCAGCACAGCGGCATTGACTTCCTCCAATTGCTGTGACTCACAAACACAGGAGGGACTTGTAAAAGCACAAACTCATGCAATTAAAAGCCTAAGTATTTCTCTGCCTTTATATCTGCTCTATATAAAAAGTTTATTAGTATAAAGTACTGTCTCAACTGTGGTTACTATCACTAAAAATTTTATTAGCATTAACCCCCTGCTGGGATTACCAAATAGATTCTTAACTTTTGGAGATAAATGAACACTGTGAAAAGGTCAACTAATTGGTAGCTTGGAAAGTAGAGAGTATGTGTCTCTTCAGAATGGATGTTTCGATGATAAGAAAGACTTTTTTTCCTTTGTCACATTAATTCCATTCCCATCTAAACCTATCTGACAAAAATGACATAAAAGGAAGCATATTGGGTGAGAAAACAGAAGAGGCAGCAGCAGTAGAGGTGTTGATGGATCCTTTGGAGCTAGACAGAGGTAGTGTGGCAGACAGCTGATCAAAGAGACAGAAAGAAAGAGCCCTAAGAAACAAAAGCTGGAAGGTGATCATTCCTGGTTTCTGTTAAATGAATACTTTGTAATGAATATTAACTAACTAGATCAGTGGTTTTCAACCTTTCTAATGCTGCGACACCTTAAGACAGTTTCTCTTGTTGTGGTGACCCCAACCATCAAATTATTTGTTGCTACTTCATAACTGTAATTTTGCTACTGTTATTAATCATAATGTAAATATCTGATTTGTAGGATATCTGATCTGTGAGCACAAAGGAGTCACGACCCTAAGGTTGAGAACCTCTGAGCTAGATAGAACTAATGAATATTTCAGACCACTCCCCAAATCTGGGCCTTGCGCTGCAGACAGAAGTGGGTACTATTACCTGGTAATTTCATAACAATACAAAAACAGCAGATATGTGAATGATGGGAAGATTAATAGGTCCATACACAGGGATTGTTATATAGTGGAGGAAAGAAAAAAAATATCAACTAAGGGAACTCCTCCAGGAATAAATATAAATAAATAATAAATAAACAAAGCCAAGATAACTGTTACAAAATATTTCAGAAGTACCTAACATGAATAAAGCATTTGAGATATTTTTTAAGTTTTCTATTAAAATGCTGAGAATATTAGAAAATTTTTTTAAAAAGCACTGCAAAATAAAGCATTGATTGAGTTCAGTCACAAGTGAAAAAAACCACCAAATTACATTGTAATTTAAGCCTATATTACAAGGTGTCTGGAATTTTGGAAATTACAAAGTTCAGTCTAATGTAAATTTAATAAGAATGGAAGACTGACGAAAAGCAGCTGAATAAAATGAATGAAACTAGTTGTAGAGATATTCACAAAGAATATACTGAAGATGGATAATTAACAATGGGGACAAAAGCTAGGTCATCTCAGAAAGTAAGCAAAACTATCAATGGAAATAAACTGTAAAATCACATGCTAAGATACTGGAAGCATAGGGAAATACTTGAATGTAAGGGGGCCCACAAGATAAACAGGAACCACTTACATGCTACAGAGCCAATGGCATGGCTACTTCCTCAGTAATAGGTTGCCCTTAATCCCATGTCTTTAATTGTGTTATCAAATTCATTTTAATGAGCAACTTAATTATTAAAGGAAAACTCTTTTTATTATGTTTAATCTGTTAAATGCAACCAAGTGGTATCAAATCATCTCATTTCCTGATGTATCATCACATTATTGGTGATAATTCTATGACATTGCTTTCAGCAATGAATAATTTGAAAACATGGACAAAAGAATCAACATGAATGACTTTAGCCAGTGATGCAAAATATAGTTGAGAAAAAAAAAGAAGACTGAGTTTTTTGCAGCATTATATTATGAGCAGAACCCTAACACACCTCGTAAGACTGTGCTTGCTTGGAAAGCATCTAGGATTCTTTACTGTTGACATTTCCTCATAGAAGGAAGAGCTACAGAGGCCCATTGGACCACTAGACCCTACTTGAGTATCTACTCTTCCTCCTAGGTATTGGCATGAAATTTTGACTTGATTCCACATGATCTTTGTGAAAAGGATAGAGTATATAGTACTGGGAAAAGTAGGGAAAGGGGGCTTCACTGCACAGCCAAGAGGAGCCATTATACATGATAGATGCATACCTTTCAACAAGGTGGCTTGATGCTCACCAGTGCTCCTGATCTTAAACTCTCAGTCATGTTCTATTAGTAAGTGTAATAAACTCATTGGTTTCTGGAGGTGAGCTTTTGTGGAATTACAGTTTGGTTTATTATTGTACCTTATGAGGAGGGAGGGAGGTATTGCTTAGTTTCCCACAGAAAGAAAATTTTTGACACACTGATAAATGGAGACATGCGAGTGTATATATGACAATTCATCATAAATTGTATTGAGTCAAAATAATTCAGGTAAAAATCTCAGCATATGTTTCTGTAGATATTAGAAAAACCATTCCATATATTATAAGTATATATGTCAATGTGCATAGATATATGGATTTGTATATATACATATATGCTATAAGATATTGAATTTTTATGTCATTTATATATGTTTTTCCTTTAAACTTACTCCAAAAATATTATAGTGAAAATAAATAGGACTTTATTTATGTTAATTGAAACACCTCAAGCTCTTTCTAGAAGACAGATGTGAGCTCACTGTAGAAAGTATATTTCTCACACCAGGCAGAATCTAAAATAGCTACAGTCCCCCTGCCTCTTTTTTTTTTAATTGCAAATACATTCTTCTTTCACACAGTATATCCAAACCACAGTTCCCCCTCCCTATATTCCTCCTAGCCCTCTCCTACCTCCCCTCTATGCCAGATCCACTCCCCCTCTGTTTCCTCTTGAGGAAAAAATACTCCTCCAAGAGACAACAACCAAACAGGGAAAAGCAATATATAAGACAAGGCAAAGCCTTCATATTGAGGTTGGAAATGGCAAACCAATTGGAGGAAAAAAGTCTCAAGAGCAGGCAAAAGAGGCACAGATACACCCGCTCCCATTGTGAGGAGTCTCACAAAAACACCAAGCTAACATCCATAATCCATATGCTGCAGACCTAGCGCAGACTCATGCAGGCTCTTTGAAGGCCATTTCAGTCTCTGTGAGTCCATTTGAGCACTGCTTAGGTGATTCAGTGAACTATATTCTCCTGGTGGCCTCCATCCACTCTGAATCATACAATGTTTCCTACCCCTCTTCCATGGGGTTCCCTTATCTCTGAGGGGAGAGACCTGATGGAGACCTTCAATTTAGACTTTCCTCTGCATAATGTCTGTCTGTGGGTCTCTTCACCTGGTCCCATCTACTACTGGGGGAAACCTCAGATGAAGATTGGACAAGTTACCTATCTATAAATATAGCAGAGTATCATTTGGAATAATTTCACTGATTTTTTTTCCAGTTGTGTTTGGTTCTACCCTAGATCTCTAGACTATCCCATCTCCTGATAGACTACCTACAGTTTAAAAGGGAAAGCAATTTGCATGTTTTACAATCCTTGGTGGCAAGAATTAGTATAATTAGACAATATTAAAGACAGAACATGGTCCTTGTAAAGGAGACAGAGGAATCCAAAAGATACACACATTATTGATTGACTAGATCTCATCATTATCACTTCTTTGTATTTTTTTCAGTTTTGAATCTATAAAATAATTATATTAATCTCTTCCCTTTTCTTTCACAAAATCCTCTCAAATACCTCTCCTGACTCTCCTACAAATTCATGGACTCTTTTTTTAAACTAACTGGTATTGAATTTGTGTGTATGTGTGTGTGTGTGTGTGTGTGTGTGTGTGTGTGTGTGTGTGATATCTATATCTATATCTATATCTATCTATCTATCTATATCTATATCTATATCTATATCTATATCTATATCTATATCTATATATATCTATATATATCTTCCTATATACAACCTGTTTAGTCCGTACAGTGTTATTTGTGTGCATGTGTTCAGGGCAGACCATTTGGCACTGGACAACTGTGGGAGACCTGCTCCCACATTTATGCCCAGAGAACATTTGAAGAGGGAGAAGTGAGAAATATTTAGATAAAAAGAGATACTTAGATGATGACAAGAAAGACAGAAATGCAGGATAGCCTCGGGAGGACCTTGATCCTTATCCACCAGCCTAGAACTTTATTCAAAAGGGCTTTTTATAACAATGCCAAGGGGCAAGGCTAAAGACCTTACCCTTGCGAGATACATCCAAGTGTAGACTCTTCCAAACACCTGGTACCCAGGCCCAAGGTCCAATCATCCTCTTATGCAGCCCTGCTGGTAAAGCAAGCTTAGATCTCAATGGGAAACCTCTGTAGGCTCCAAAAGACAACTAATTGATATGCTCTTTTCTAGATCAGACTACTTTTTCTGCTCTGAGATTTCCTCAGTTTTCTATTGTTCTTTGTATAGGTTTGAGGCTTCATGTAAAAGAAGGGATAAAAACAGCTTAAGAGCCAGGGGTCTAGGGGGTTCATCATGAGGTGTGTCTCCTGGTAATATCTGAATCTACACCTAAAAAGTGTTAACAATATGGCTTCCCAAACATGAGCTGAACAACAGTGATGCCAGTGGACATACCAAAGCAGTTGGGAAAAGCTCATGAGGATTGATCCAGATATCATTGTCTTTTAAAGGCTATATTTTATGAGCAATTTTATTGTATTGAATAAAATAATGTGTAAACTTAGGAATAACAGGAAAACACACAAATAGGAAATCATTGTTTATATGATCATATCTCATGTGTTCAAGGAATCTAAAAAAAATGATTACTGTTAGTGTAAAGGATTATCCATGTCACTACATGCTAAAAGTAAAAAAATAAATATGATAGTCAACCAAAATTGATATATTTAAATGATATATTTACAAAGATAAAGAAAATAATGCAGATTACTAGAAGATTTAATAGTTATTCTGAAAAGTAAAGGCTATATCCTGTTCTATGAGTGAATAAAATGGGAAGAAATAAGGACTTGTACAATTGAAATAATAAACATAATATGAAATATTCATATGCATTAGAAATAATAGCATTGTTGTTCTTCAAGAAAGTAATTTCCACAAACTTTGAATTCCATTGAAGTGTATCAACAAAATTAGAATCTCAAAATGAAAACTGTTATCATACCTTTTTATTTACAACAGAAATTACAGGTCTAAGTTAGTCTTCATACTTCAAAATACATAAATGCTAAGTGTGATATCAGAATTCGACTCAATGTGATATTTGAATCTGACTCATTGGTTTGAGACTGTATTGGTATGTAGTCTTAAGCTAGCTTGGAACCTGCCTTACCTCTTGACTTCTGAGATTACAGTCATGCACCATCATGTTTGTCCTAACACCTGAAAAAAATATGATGCTAAAAAGAACACAAGAATATAGATGGACAGCCGTCTCCTCCTACCACTGAGGAAATAGAACCAGTGTATCACAGAGGCAGACCATGTTCTTAGTGTAGATTAGTGTGTTCAAGGCCCAGTTTCCATACCCAGTTCTGAAAACAAACAAACTAAAAAATAAAATAAAAATCATATGTTACATCTGTTCATGCTTATCTTTATCAATCACTAGGCACAGGAATTTTATCTGAGATTTTTTTTTAAATAATACATTAATTAAAACAATTCAAAAGACCAGGTAAACAATATTTCCCTGTATAGGCCCAGAACCTATCATCTGACAGTAGTAGACTATGAGCCCAATTTCTTGATATTCCATGCTTTTCTTTCAAAGTTCCAAATACATCCTTTCTCACAGAGCAAGGTCAAATCATATTTATACTTTTATTAGGCCTTTGTATTGTCCCCACAATCTAAAAATTAAATATTAAGACGGATTTGATATAGTGAGTTTGATCACTTGTGGTACCATAGGAATGATTACATGTGTCAGGACTAGAATGTACTGAGCTGCTGGAAATTCTCTGTGATGGTATGTGTCCTTTGTTTCTCCTTTATGGCTGTTATTGTGTCATCAAGCCCTGGGCCCTGGAAATGGATACCTTATAGACTAAATCAATGGATATGTTTCTCTGTCATAAAAGATGGAGTTGAAACCAAGGGTCGAAAATGCCATAACTGATCACGTTAATCCACTGCCATTCTTGGTGGACCCAATTTTCAAGAGGCTTAACCCCTTGAAAAAGACTCTGGATGCCCAATTTACTAAAGATTCCCCAACTGTTACCTCTATGTGTACAAGCTCACCTCTTGTTTTTTTATGTGAGCCTGACCACAGTCCATGTGCTTCTTTCTAAGCTCTTCTCTCCTCCTCACACTGAGCATTCAGGTGATTTATAAACTGACACACGTAAAAGTAAGAATGTGTACCTGAGAAGTTTCCCAGAGGTAAAGGAACTTGTTGCATTATCTTGAAGATCCTGGTTTCATCCTCAGAACTCATGTAAAAAGAAAGGACATAGAGACAGGAGAATTGCTCAGCAACCCATGAGCCAGCTACCCTGGAGTATACAGGGTACTGTGACAGAAATAACAACACATCCCTTGCCTCAACAAGGTAAAACTAGAGAATTGACTACTAAAAACCATACTCAGACATCTACATGTACATTATATGTGAAACCACATAGACATACACACATAATATTAATAATAAATAGTAATATGCACAAATACACACATACACACATATGTACAGGGAGGGGGAGAGAAAAAGATAGTAAATCCAAGAATAATTCAACATTAGGACACTAATTATAATAATAATTCAAAAGAATGGGCTCTATAAAAATGAATCATTAAACTATACTTCAAAGACATTTTTTAAATTCTAAATCAATACCTAGGAGAAACTATTAGTACAGTAATAATTATTTTCCTAAGGTAATAAATATGGATGTTAGGAAAAGAGATATTGAAGACATATTATTAATAATAGTAAACACTAGCTTAGAAGCAATCTCATTAACACTAAGAATCAAAATGAGAAAGGATAATATAATCACAGCTATTGAACTGCATTCTAATTGTGTTATCCCATAAAAATAGTAAAGGGAGCAAAATAAAGAATTTTTTAAAGTGGAGAGTGAAATTTCTATTATTTGCAAATTACATGAACTTGTTTTCCTTTTATCTGAGAAATTCAATGAAAGCTACTACAAAACAGAAACAGGTAGCAATAACCAGAAACTTCAATAGTAGCACTGGTAACAAAATTAGCATAAAATCAATAATTTTTCTATTTGATATCAGAGAACAGGTTAAGGAATGTGTAGATGAATTTCTAAACCATTAAATAAAAAATATGGACCCAAATATAGAGGTGAAAGCCTTAGATCAGAGAAATAGGGAAAGCCACCAGTCAACTTTACCTCACCAATTCTGCAGCTTCCAAATGCGAGTTACTTCCTGTCTGTACAGGCTTATATGTCTTGTTTTTCTGCCCTCTCATTGGCCCTGCTACCTCACTTCCTCTTCCTACACAGCTCTGTCACTGTCTGTCTTTCTGTACAGACCTCCAGGTCTCTATAGTTGGTCCTGGGATTAAAGGCGTGTGTCACCACGCTTGGCTCTGTTCCCTAGTGTGGCCTTGAACACACAGAGATCCTGCCTGCTAAGGATTAAGGGCTTGTACTGCCTGACTTCTTTGTTTACTTAAAATGGATGGCCTTTTACCCCTGATATCCAGGCAAACTTCGTTTATTAATGCACAAATAAAGTATCACCACGTTTCAGGACAAATAAAATATCACCACAGGAATGTTATGTGGTCACATTTATAACAGATGCAATCAAAACAATGGGAGGTAGTTCCTGGCATAGAACTTCTCCTAACTACAGATCAACACTTGAGTACACACATTAAACTGTATGAGCCTGGGTAGGGAAGAAGAAGGAAAGTCTACCAGACATTTTGTACAAAGATGTAAAACCTGAAGCTGAGGTGAGACTGTGAGAATAAAGTGGTATAAATACTTGTTTCACAGAGTTTTTGGCATGAGAACTCAAGAAGTAGAAGGAAATTTCTCACATCACAAAATCCTAAAATCTGACATCCCGATATCATAAAAGCCAATTTCAAGGGTTTTGAATGAATGCTGCACATTAAAAGATGAATGAATGCATATTTGCACAATCTATGAATGACTTGTTCACCTAATGTGCAGTCTCAGTTTAAACTGCCTTTGCATGGAAATAAAAATTGTACACAAAATAATTAACTGCATGAATACTGTGCAACTCTACCAAAAGTGAGAATCTATAAGGGTACATGTATTATTTCAAAATGTCAATGTTTATCACTATATTGAAGAAGGAAAGTTCTAAAATCTGTATGTCTATTTCAGAAGTCTTTGAGAATAAAACAAAAGTTACCAATACTGTACTCATTCAGGATTTTCCCTCAGGGTGACTATGGGAGACAGGAAATTCAGCTGGAAGTCACTATGGGTTTTCAGATTTGGAAAGTCACTTGAAGCAAAGGATGCTAAAAATAAAGTAAATGGTGGTGCTACGTGGAAGATTAGCCATAAAGGACTTAGACCTTCCACAGAATTATAGTTATCTCTGAAAAGCTGTTTGAACTGATACCATAACTGTAAAGAAGTTCTGACAACACATCAGAAAGGATTTTCATAGAGAGATTACTGTATTGGTTCATAAAACTTAGATATGTCCTGACAGTATAGAAAAGGTTAGAGATTTTAGGTTTTATTGAAAAATAACTTTTTCAAAATTTAACCTCAAGTTTGGTCAAAAGCACAGATTTGAAAACCAGTATTTAATTATTATTAAGGTAACTGTGAAAGGTGAAATTCAACATGTAACCCAGTGATGGCTATAAAGATTTTGAAATCAGAAGACTAGGCACAAATCTTATCGGTAGCTGCTTTTTCTTTATTCATTCAGTTATTTCAACTCTTCATTTTTTTTTAACCTAAATGATGGGAATACTAATCTTACATTAATTAACTCATGGCACATCATTTGGACAATTACAGAATAATAAAGGTCACAATTATTCTCTTTAAAACAAGAAAGTAACTGAATAGAGTTGCATTTAATAATGTATTACTTGCTTTTCTTTTTGCTTTGATAGAATAGCTGGAAAAAGAACCTAAAAGAGGAAGAGTTTATGTTGGTTCAGGATTTGGTGGGATAGTTACTCATATTTGGGCAAGTGTGGCAATACTAGTGTAATGTAAATCAGAGAGATGAACACTGGTGTTCGATTTGTGTTTTCCCTTTTGCTTTTTTGGTTCAGACCTAGATGCCAGCACACTGAATGGTGACATCTGCATCCTTTGTGGGTTTACCTTTGTTGGTTGGGCATCTCTTGACACACCAACAAAGATGCACCCAGAAGAGAGTCTTTTATGTGATTCTAAATCCAGTCAAATTTACAAGATTAACCATCACGTAGGATACCTAACAGCAGAGTTAAAAAGAACTGTACACTGGTCTATCATTACCTTTACTGTATCTTGGAAAGGTACATTCTGTGTCATTGACACTCCTTTTCCTTTTTGTCTTCTCTCTTTTATCCCCAACTCCAGAGTTCACTACTATAATGCTGAAGAGAATGGGGAAGACAGCAGGACTGCTATGCCCTTGTTATTCTAAAAATTTGACAATTCAAACACAGCAGGCATGCTGTGCAAGGTAGAACCTAGAAGAGGAAGACATGGATTCACCATCCTCCTTGGCTTTCCTGTATGACTAAAATTAAGGCATACTTTGGACCTGTACTTGCCCTGCTACCATAAAGCTGTCTAGTTACATAACTGCAAAGACCTATTCCCTATTAAGGGAACAAAGACGTTGACCATTCACAAATATTCTCCCTGGCCTTCATATGTTTTTCCTTTGTCATTTCCCACATTGTTTCCATGTGTCCCATGCTCTTCCTCTTTTACCTTATAGATGTGTTGTCAATTCTAGTAATATTATAAATGCATGCATTTGCCTCTTTACATGACCTTCTCAATGAATAATTTTATTGCAATTGTAGCCCATATTTTTAGTGCATTAATAATTTTTGTTTTTGTTTCTTCACTGAATAGTATTTTGCTAAACCAAACTTGGTTTATTCATTCACATGTTGATAGTATATGTATTGCTACTTTCAGTTATTTAAAGTGAAGATAGAGTTGATATTCTTACAAAAAAGACTTTGGTAGGAATGTTGTATCTGGGTGTTATGCCTGGCATGTGTTTTCCTTTTAAATAAAACTGAAATGCCATACTGTAACAAACAAACAAACAAAGATGGTTGACCAAAAGTAAGGTATAAAGGCGAATATAAAGGGTATACAGACATGACACATAAAGAAACAAGAGCTGATATGAGGTAAGTCTTACAGACACAGAAGACCTCCATAGTGGTAGCTGAAGCTTCAGAACCAGAGGGAACAGAACTGACCTACACTAAGACATCTAGGTGCTTAAGTCACAAAATATGTGGCAGATATTTTGGAAGCAGATAGATGGTAAGAGCAGACCTAGGATGATTCACCCAGGTGCATGGAGACCCACAAGAGGCATGAGGAACTTCATAAATGGCAATATTGGCCCAAAATGACATGACAGGTTATTTTAGTGTAGAATATCAAACCAGATGGCACTGGACATTGGGACTGTACAGCAGTGTCTTGACCCCTCAATGATTTCTGTTATCATAAACTGTAGCTAACTCTCATAGGAAGATTGGCGAGAGAGTATATGACTATGATCACTACTAACACAGATGAAAATGACAGGTTAACACTAATACAATTTAGTGTTCTTCTAAACTTTGTAAATGTCTCACTAAAAGACAATTACTTGAATATTATCTTTTAAAGCAATCAGGCAAACAAGCAAGCAAGATTAAATCAACTAATTCTAGATGTTCAAGTCCCAGCACAAAGATAAAATAATACCTATGACAAGAAAAGGAAATATGTCCCTTCTAAAATTACTATTCCCATGGAAATGGTTCTAAATATAGATGACTTAGCAGGACTTAAAGTAAAAGAATTAAAAACAGTGATTACAACTATGTTAAGAAAAAAATCAAAAGACAAGACCATTTTCAAGAATCTAAAATCAAAGATTTAAGTGAAATAAGGAAGCCAATAAAAATATAATTCAACAAAAAGAAGTGCTTAAAAGTGGAAATGGCCGGGCGGTGGTGGCGCATGCCTTTAATCCCAGCACTCGGGAGGCAGAGCCAGGCGGATCTCTGTGAGTTCGAGGCCAGCCTGGGCTACCAAGTGAGCTCCAGGAAAGGCGCAAAGCTACACAGAGAAACCCTGTCTCGAAAAAAAAAAAAAAAAAAAAAAGTGGAACTGAATGGTGTTAGAAATGAAAAACACACTCTGCCAAATAAAAACATCAGAGAAGTGTGATTCTAATTAGTCTTAATAATAAGAAAACCCTGTGTCAGATATCAGGGTGAAAGCTGAAAGATCAGAAAAGCAGATCAGCAGCCTCTAGAAACTTCTTACCTCTATGAATTCTCAAACCAAATGGGGAGAATCCTGTTTCTATGAATCCTCAGACTAAATAGAGGTGATGCTGTCTCCAAGAATCCTCTGACTAAATGGGGCCAAGATCCTGTCTCTACCACCTTTATATTCCTGTCTTCACCTCCCTAGTGCTGGGATCAAATGCGTGAGCCTCCTAAGTGGAGGGATCAAAGGCATGAGATCCCAAGTGCTGGGATCAAAGGTATACTACATGCTACAAATGAACACTACTGCTAACCTAGACTATTATACCTAGCGAAACTCTCTGATAATTGAATAAATAAAAACTTACCTTAATCAAATCAGAATAAAAGAAATCAGAATTTCCTTTAAAAGTTAGAAATAGATCTTAGATATGACCCAAAAATACCATTCTAGGGAATGTACCCAAAAGGACTCTCTTCAACCACAGAGATATTTGCTTATCCATGTTGATTGTTGCTCTATTTACAATAGCTAGAAAATGGAATCACTACAGATATCTACCAAATGAATAACGGATAATTAAAACATAAATGCATGCAATGTGATGCTATTCAGCTTTAAAGAAAATGAAAATTCTGACGCTTTCAGGTAAATGAATGCTGAAACTGAAATAAATTTCCTAAATGATATAACCTGTAGATGTAACCAACTGTCTTATTAAATAAGAAACACAGAGCCAATGTAAAGATAAAAGCCCAAGAAGTCAGAGCTAAGAGCCTTACCTGCCTGCTGCAGCTAGCCTCTTCAGCCAAGAGACCTCTCCGAAAGAGAGCTACTCCCTGTCTGTTTGTCTTTATATACTTTCTGTTCTGCCTTCTCATTGGTTGTAAACCCAACCACGTGATTGCCTCATCACTGCCTGTCTGTACAGACCTCCAGACACACATTGGAGCGTGTGTCTCCAATGCTGGCTGTATCCTTGAACACACAGAGATCTACCAAGCTCTGCCTACCAAGTGCTGGGATTAAAGGCGTGTGCCATGAACGCCCAGCTCTGCTCTGCTCGCTATTAGCTCTGATCCCCAGGCAACTTTATTTATTAACATACAAATAAAATCACATTTCAGTACAAATAAAATACCACTATAATAACCCATGCCCAGAAATCCAAACAGGACATGTATTCTCTCATGTGTGAAACATAGATTTAAATATTTAGATTTGCATGCTTGCACGGAGTACCTGTAGGTGCTAAAGGAACTATAAAAGGTCCAAGGGTGGGTAAAAGAAAGATCTTAAGGGATGGTGATAAAACCATAATCACAGATAATATTATGGGGGAAAGTAGAATAATGTAGGGAAGGCTTAAGTGGGGGTATTGTAGAGATGGGGGAGGTGCAGAGATAGCTAACTATCTTATCAGCTTCTTAAAAGTTAAGTGGGAGGCCAGGCATCAGTGCCACACAAGTTTAATCCCAATATCCTAACACTTTGGAGGCAGAGGCAGGTGGACCTCTGAGTTCAAGGTCAACCTTATCTACATAGAGAGTTCTAGGATAGCCAGGGCTATACATAGCCAGTGTTACACAAAGAAATCCTGCCTCAAAAAAATCCAGAAAAATGAAACAAACAAACAAACAAAGAATAAAAATAAATTGAGATTTTCATATGATAGGATAATGATTCTCCCCTAAACTCTAAGGTATTTAATAATTAATCAAAGTGTGGAATACCCCTCATTGTTTGTGGTCATGGGAATCCCTTTGATTCCTCGAAAACCATACAGGCTATTGGCATTGCTCTTGGTTACTTATTAGAATTGATGGTATTTGTGTTTGATGACACCATATAATTTGATCACAAGAAATGGAGGCATCAAACTAATACTGACTAGAGGTTATCTTTGTTTTTGTTTTTTGTTTTGCTTGTTTGGTTGGTTGGGTTTTGTTTGTTTGCTTGTTTCTTATTGGTAGCTAACATTCACAGTGTTCAAAGAGTTTTGCAATATTCTCAGGGAGAAAACCCATCAGTGCTTTTACTCAGATATGACCCCTGCAAGTTATAGTGATAACCAGTCTGGCAAGACAAGACCACCAGTACAATAATGGAATGGAGGATACAGAGATAACCTTTAGTTTTCTAATTGGATTTAAGTGCTGTGCTGCAGTAGGGAGCACATACCTGGTGCCTTTTGGCCATAAACCCCTGACTTGGGAAGCTGGAGGCCATATTACTACTGTTTTGCTAAAGGGACATATTCTCAGACTTTCCTCTAACATTGCACCCATAGTCTAGTGAAATTCTTACCTCTCATCAGAAGTGCTTCATTATGCCGAGAATGACAGAGCCATATAGACTCACATCTAGTCAAACAATAGGCAATAAGTGACTGTGAGGGATCTGTCACAAATGAGACATCCATGCCATACACCCCCCTCCTCTCATGTTCAGGGAACATTATGCTAGGAGTTCAGGAAAGAGTGCTTTGTAATACTGTCTTCTGGACTGGGATGTTACCCCTACCAAGTCAAAGCTGTTATGGTTGGAGAACCAGGCCTGCCTAGATCAAGCTAGACATTTATGATGGAGAGGGAAGCAGCCTATAGCACCTTACCACTAGATGAGGAGCCATACACAGTTAATGGTTTCATTGAGAGAGAAAGTCACTTTTCTTCAACAGGGTGGCCCATGGCATGTTACCCTTGCTACAGTGAATGGAACCCTATGCTCATGTGCATATGGGCACTAATTGGACTCAGTGAGTTATTTTCAAAGGAGAAAGAGAAGTAAAAGATATGCAATTAAGAAGGGGATGTGGGAGGGAGGATGAAGGATGCATTGGAGGAGGGGAATAGGAGCAGAATATATTTTAAATATACATTTACATATAAAATTACTGCCTAATTTGTGTTGGGTGTATGTTTGAATGAACGAGGTGTACAGTGTTCTGTGCTACATAGGTTTTACGTAAGTTGTTCTTAGATGTTGTTAAAACGACAAAATTATGTAGCAACTCATTTCTTAAAATATATTCTTGTTATTAAGTGATGCATGGCTATTTGTGTATGTTCCTTGTACAAATAAGTACGCATTTGCATTTACATAGATATATAGACAAGGAATTATTACAGACCTATATGAACATACTAAAATTATTTTCTAATAGAAGAAACTTTTCATATGTTTTGAGATATATTTGTTGAATATCTGTTATATGAAGGCTCTGTATCCAGTACCAGCAATACAAGTTAAAAAACAAAACAAAACAAAACAAAACAAAACAAAAAAAACCCCAGCCTGATAAGCAAGGAACTGTGACAATGTAGGATTAAGTTCTGGGACACAAACAAGGGAACCAGGCAGGCATACTAAAGCTGTTAAACTTGCTTACAAATAGTATTTTCACTTTATCTGTTGGCATTATGTTATGAAGAAATTCTACTATTAGGTACAAAAATCTCCTCTTAATTAGTCATATGCAGAAGCTGTTATATAAAGAAACTTCTCTACTCAGCTTTCTCATTTTTTAATGATGCATCATTTTGACATTTAATGGACAACTTTAAAGGATAAAAGGGATTATATACTAATATTTTAGCTCCCCCAAAAATCATTATCAATGCTAAACTATGTAAATTGCTTTAGAAGGAGTAGAATGGAAATAAGAGAATAATTGCCAATGCTCTATAGGGTATAGAATTTGTCCCTCATCAAAATACCTCATGATTCCTAAAGCCATACCATTCTCCCCAAGTTACCGTGATATGAATGAGACTTCCCATAAGATCAACAGCCAGCTCACTAAAATACTCTTAGGACAAAGAGTAACTTCTGCTACACTTCTTTACTCGGTAATTTTTGTGGGTTTATTAAAATTTGGAAGTCATTAAAACTACTTAACCCAAGTATATAGTGGCTACATTACAGTCACTTTAACCCAAGTATATAGTGGCTACATTGCAGTCATTAGAATTATCTTCTATCCATTTTAAAGTGTTGAATTTATTTATATTAGTTATGAGTATAAATAAAAATAAACCAACATTTTTTCCTATCTGTTGGAGCCTTGCTTTACCTAAGAAGTGAAAATATGGCTATGTTTGGCCACTCTGTTCTCAATGTGTACAATCACACAAATATTTCTGTAAGTTATCATTCATGAAATACAAGTCTGACTCTAAATCGGACTACATTTTTTGAATAAATTATCTCTCTTCTAAATATCTGAAAAGAAAATCAAGTATTGTTTTCATTATTTTCTTTGATCATGGTCCTATATTTTATTCTTTGATCAAGTAATTTTGCTTCCTCTCTGCTTCTGTTTATCTAACTCCCTGCTGTTTCTCCAGCTCTCACTAAAGGTTGCTGGTTTCTAAAAGAATCTCTATGTCCTTGACCATGGTTTCTTAGGTCTTAGTCTTGTTTTTCTTCTTTTCCTTCTGCCTGTCTTCTTTCCTTTTTATTCACAGAAATCCCTTTTGTCCATGAGCCAAAATTAAATGACATTAAAGAGCTAGGAGTGTATGGAGAGTACTAAACAAGGCATCTAGCTGAACATCGTCGTAATTGCTCTCCCTCTCTCTTTCCCTTCCTCTTCTCTCTCTCTCTCTCTCTCTCTCTCTCTCTCTCTCTCTCTCTCTCTCTCTCTCTCTCTCTCTCT
>CABHPR010153145.1:0-25491 GCA_902168415.1 Peromyscus melanophrys
GTGTAGAAACCCACTATATTGTGATGGTTGATACAAATCAAATACAGTGAATTGAGTGATATTCAGTGAATTGGTAAAGGACAAAGGACACTATGGGTATCATTTTAATGTTATATTCAGAATAGATTGCCATATGATCCATCACAATGACTGCAAAAAACTCAACCTGAATGTGAGTGACAGCATCCAACAAGCTAGAAGTTCATATGTCAAAATTCATTATACAGATGTATGCTCTGCCTTCCTTGAATAAATATATGTCTGGATGTGATCATCACCTATGGGCACTCAGTTTCTTATTCTTTTACCTCTAAATATTGACATTAAAGCAATTCTCCTAGGAAATCCCAGTCTGATAGACTTTTTGGCTGTATCATTGGACCCTCTAAACCCTCAGCTTCCTAGACAGAGCTTATATTGTTCTCCAATTGTGTGATGCCATTATCAGACTTGTTAGCCTCTGAGTGTCTAAGTCAGTGTATAAAGCCCTGCCTTCTATTGCTTTCTGTATCCCCAGAAGATATCTGTGTAAAAAGAAGTCTGCAAATATCAACTGCAAAAGATTTGAAATGCCATTTGCAATTTCAATAAAATCTATCTCTAAGCCATCTACTACAACAGATACATAAAACTATTTTCATGATAAAATATGCATCTATTACAAACACAGATATTTAGATGCAAGTTGATAAAGGTTTTATTTAAAATGGCAGAAATTGAAGGAATTAATAATTCATTATGAATAACTGCAGATTTTGTAGTTTATCTTAAGGAGTGAGCAGAAAAATTAAGCAGAATAACTAAGTCATAAAAGACATAATAAACTGATGCTAGAAAGATGGGTCAGTGCACAGAAGCACATTTTGTGTTTACAGAAGCCTGAAGTTCAAAATTTGATTGCCAACATCCAAGTCAGCAGCACACAAAGATAATTAAAATTAAAAGTAAAATATTTTAAAAGAAGACATAATAAACTAAAAATATGCCTGATATGTGTGCACATACCTAGACAACATTAGAAAAAAATACTTTTCAAACATACACAGGATATTCTAAATATTTACATTACACTATGCATAAAATAAATCTTACTAAATTTGTAAGAATTGGCATAGCATAAAGATGTGCCCATACTAAAGCAAAACAGATTGAAAGTCAATAATAAGAGTATTTATGAGAACAATATAACTGCATAGACACTATGTTGCATAATTCTTCATTCCTTTTCTTTCATTTTGCATGCAAAATCTGTACGTATGCCTGAGGTAAACTGTTGTATTTAAGTACATGAATATAGTATGTGTTGAACAAATTGGAGTAAAATAAAACTTCTTTCCTCTCATCATGTCTTTCTTTCTGGGTTTTCAAACATCTCTATCCCAGATCATTGTAAACTATATTGTAAAGTCTCTTCATCTCATTGCATAGTACACAGGAAATAATTTTCCTTTCTAGTATTTGCATATCTATTATAAATTCTCTTTACCCCCATTACCCTGAACATTTCCTAGTTTCTATTATTTATTATAATAAATTACTATCAATTTATTTTTCATTATTATTTTTTGACAATTTTATACATGCTTAAAATGTATCTTGGTCATTTTCATTCTCTACTCCCTCTTACAAATTACCACTGTGTTCTACCCAATACATCTCTGTCCCTAGTACTAATGGTGGAAACGATAGATCCCAATACTTCAGATCAACTTTTTAAAACTTCTACATATAAAAGAAAATAGGAAATTATTGTCTTCATGTGTCCAGCTTTTTTTATTTAACAGAATATCTATGGGTTTTACACATTTTTCTGCAAATATTGTTACTAATTTTAATAGCTGCCAAGGAAGTGCAGCAATTAAATAACCCTAAACAGCTGGCACACTTATGAACACAGCAATTATCACCATGGTAAGACATGCACAAAGGCATATTAAGTGGCACTCACTTATTGTTGCCAACTAACAGCTGTCTAGTTGGACTTAAGACTTATTCAATAGGAGGAAATCAAATCTAGTTCTGAAAATCTAGTGATATCAAGGACATTAAAAGAGAATCTACTAGGGCTGGGCAGTGGTGGCACATGCCTTTAATCCCAGCACGCAGGAGGCAGAGCCAGGCAGATCTCTGTGAGTTCGAGGCAAGCATGGTCTACAGAGCGAGATCCAGGACAGGCACCAAAACTACACAAAGAAACCCTGTCTCAAAAAGCAACAACAACAAAAGGAGAATCTATGTCAAACTGCTAGATGGATATAATTCCTTACCACATACATAATCCTATTATTATACCACAAAATAAGTATGGCTACCACCTCTCAACAAGGAAGTCCTTCTTTATCACAAATTTAGAAAAATCACAGAAAACCCTAGATTATTTGGACATAATCTAGACCAATAGCTGCTAGATTGCCCAACCCTGACATATCTATATCACAAATCCTGCAACAATGGTTGAGAAATATCACTGAAAATCAGGAAGAAAGATGATAAGGGTCAGAATAGTAGGAGATCTACTGTAAAACAGGCTTTCCTAGAATAGGTCAAAGAATAATGTCTGGAACAATGATAATATGAATAGACATGGTAACATGGAAGGGGAAAGATTTCATGGGTTCCCACCTTGGAACTAAGAACTGTAGGCAAATGGGAGAGGAAGAATTAGCCTCTCTCAGAGATGAGCCCCATTATTGGTTGTTCAGTGCAGAGTAGTCAGCTTTGAAACCATATACAGAGCACCAGAAAAAAATGGAGTCAGCGTATTGTGTGTATATTAATATATATTTGTACCTACAAGTGCATATATACATATATACATATATATGTAGGTAGGTAATAATAAAAAAGCGGCTATAACTTGAGAATAGGGGCATAGGAAGGATTTCAGAGAGGGTTGCTAGTAGGGATTGGAGGGAGGAAAAAGGTGGGGAGAGTGATATAGTTTTACTTTAATTCAAAACAAATTACAATGAACTACCCTTTTGTTTTTATTTATGATAGTTTATTTTGAATTTTTTTAAAAAATTGAGTTTTTAATTTTATTACATTTTTCTCCTTTCGTTTTTTTTTTCCTTTCAAGCCTTCCCATGGACTCTTCTCCACTCACCTTCAAATACATGATCTCTTTTTTAACTAATTGTAATTGCATGCTGTTGTGTGACAAGACTTTTCTTGGGGAGACACAACTCACACATCTATGCCGTGGAGAGGTAGCGTATGACAAAGTAAATGACAGATACCTCCTACGTCCAATTTGGAGAACAAATGAGTGTTGTTGTCTTACTTATAAGAGTAGAAAAAACTCAAAGACAGCTTCATCACCAAAGTCCACCCCAGCATGGATGGATGACAGCTCACAAAACCTGGGAAGCTGAAGCATCCTTCACAGCCTGCAGGCAGCTCAACAGGCTGGACAGTGTCCTTTCCACGTGTCTCAGCTGCTCTAAACCTTCTCCCTGCATCTCAACTGATCTCTGCTTCTTTCAGGCCGCTGGTCTGGTCTCAAACTCTCTGTGAAATTTGGCTCATCACAGCCTTCTCTGTGACTTGGCTTGTCTGTAACTAACAGCAAATTTTAGGAGGGAGGGACGTAGTGAGTTCAGTCAGGTTCAGGGACTTCTTGGGGCTATTTTGAGTTGTTATCATATATATATATTTGTCTGTATAATGTTACTTGTATGTATGTATGACCAAAGAAAGAAAGAAGGCAAACAGCACCCCATCCAACTATGTCGCCGATGGACCACATCATTGACCAGCATATCATAATAACCACAAGGATTCAGGAATGTTACACATAACTTTTTGTTAACCAACAGCTCTCTAATTGGCCTTCAAACCCACTCACAAGAAGGAAACCATGTATAGGACTGGAAACCTTGTTAACTACTCAGAATACTAAAGTCATGGTAGTTGGAGAAGAATCTGCAACCATTTATTTACTAAATAACATTCATTGCCAGGTGGTGGTGGAGCATGCCTTTAATCCCAGCATTGGGGAGGCAAAGGCAGGCAGATCTCTGTGAGTTCGAGGCCAGCCTGGGCTACAGAGTGAGTTCCAGGAAAGGCACAAAGCTACACAGAGAAACCTTGTCTTGAAAAACTAAAAAAAAAAAAAAAAAAAAAAAAAAAAAAAATACAAAAAAATAAATAAAAAAAAAAAAAAAAAACCCAAATAAATAAATAAATATTAAATAAATAAATAAATAACATTCACAATAGCAGAATAATACTTTTGTGTGACTATATTCTATATAGTCCTTATTTGTTCAATTGTCATTATTCATATTCTGGGCATTGAGCATATGTTGATTGTGGGAGACCAGCCATCACACTTATTTACCCCAGGAACTTTTGAGGAATGAGTGATAAGAGACTTAGTTAGTATTAGAGAGTTGAGAAAAAAAAACAAAGAAAACACAGGATACTCAGGTGGGCCTGGATCCTTATCCACCAGCCCAGGACTTTATTCCAAAAGTCTGTTTATAACAATGCCAAGGGGTGGAGCCAAAGACCTCCCCTTGGCTAGTTACAGTCACCTGGTACCCAGGCCCGTGGTCCAATCAACCTCTTATACAGTCCTGCTGGGTACAGCCACTAGGAAACCTAGGGGGCTCCAACAGCTGATTGTAATTCTTAGCTATCATTAGTATGCCACAACGAAGCATAATGGGAAGCAAAAATAATTTTTGTTTTAAAGACTTCATTGCAGTTGGACATCCTTAATTGGAAGAGCAATAACTGGATCATGCCATAGATCTGTATTAACCTTACTTTTTGATGGACCAACATACTATTCTTTATAATGACTTTTCTTATTGATATACCAACAGTAGATAAATGTTTTCTTTTCTCTATATCCTTACCAATATTTATTTTTGTTTAATCTTTTGCATAATTTTTATTATAAATATCATGAAGGATATCTCACATAAATTTACATTTTTATTTTCCTGATGGCTAATTATGTTATTTTTAAAAATATTTTGGCCATTTCATTTGTATTTCTTCTTTTGAGGAATATATGTTGAGATATTTGCCCGCTTTTAACAAACTGTTTTTGTGATTACTGTTTATTGAGTTCCTTGGTGTTCTGGACATTAATTACTTCTCAGATGAATAATTTGTCGCCATTTCTTCCCATTCTGTATATTTTCTCTAGATTTAATGATCAACTCACCGTTCAAAGGTTTGCTAGTTTTATATAATCAGAGATTCTGTTGTTTTTCTTTCATTTAGTTTGAGAGATAAGGATAAAATATCACTGTTTTTATTCATCCCATAAAGTATTTCCCCTATGTTTTTTCAATTGTTTTACAGTTTCAGATCTCACATTTCTCAGCATTCTATTCTTTTTTATTATTATTATTAGTTTATGTGTCTTTCTAAGGCTATTCTGAAACTATCTTGGTTATTAAATCTCTATAGCTTGCTCAAGATCAGACATTGTAATGTCTGCAACTTTATTATTTTTGTTTAAGAATGTTTAGCATGCCTCCCAGTGCAATGAGACCTGGGCACATAAAGAAGTGCTACAGCTCTGCCCAGGACAGTTGCGCTAGGGAGGAGACATCAATGAGCAGCTACCTGGCACAATGAGGTCTGGGTGGATAGAGGACAGCTATACCTCTGCCCCAGGGTAGTTGTCCTAGGCAGGCAGAGAACAACCACAAGTCCACTGGGTGCCTGTGGCACTGGGATGTCAGGCACCATTATGGTGAGCAAGTATATAGTGGGGATATGGAAGAGAGAGAGAGGCAGAAAGGTTCATGTGCTGCAGAGGAGGCAGATCTGAAGAGTTGAGGGCAGTGAGGAACTGGCTGTTGTTGCTGGTTTGCTTGATACATGGACCATGGTGAGGTCCCAGCCTGGGCTGCTGCCAAGAGCCATGTCTGTGTCTGTGGCCCTGACCTAATTGTGGTAGTCTGTGTTGATGTCCGTGGCTCCTATTACCAAGGAGGGCCGGGCAAACTCCCAGAGGCTGGACAGGTGACCATGTTGACAGCTAAAGGATGTGTCCCCTCAGGCACCATGCTATTCTAAGAGATCTGGTTTATCAGTTTTAATTCTAGCAATCATGATCACATTTGGTTTTTACATGTTGCTTGCTGTATTATTCATATTTTAGAACTTCTCTTCAGATGTCTATTTGCTAAACGAAATTAAATTACAATTAACTTCTTTCATATCTTAAGTATAATAATGTCAATAATATAAAAAATAGTAAAGATAAAATATCCTTAACATAGCAGTAAGAAAGAATGAAATGTTTAGAAACTAATTTATCAAAAAAATTCCATGCCTCACTATCTGATATCTATAAAATATTATTGAAATATCAAGGAAGAAATGAAGATTTTGAAACACACTCATTTCATGGAAAACAATGCTAACTCCTACTATCAGAACAAGTTAGATTTATTAACAGTGGCACAATAAGTACAAGGCATATCCAATGGGCATTTGTACTCCAATAAGCAATTCTCTCCTGAAAGTCTCATGAAATCTCCAAGTAAACAGGATTGAAATAGGACACCATTGAAAACTGCACATTACCTCACTTACAAATTATAATGCTATGACAATTTAAAAAGCATGTTATGATGTATGAATCAGGACACACATATATTATAAATAAATAGTACTCTAAACACAAACCTTATCGCTGTGGTTAATTAGTTTTTGCCCAAAGTGTAACAAAAATCATTATGAAAATACTATCATATCTCAACTGGTGCTGAGAAATGTATTTGTCAGAAATTGTAGGTAAAACAATAACAATTCTCAGAAAATCATGGAGTATCCTAAACTCACTCAGATTAGACAATATGTGCTTGTATATCCTAGGGAAATAAAACAATGAAAAAATTATGAATAACATTTCAAAATAAGGAAGAAACATTTGAATGAAAAAGTACATCATCAATCAAATGAAAGTCCAGAGAAAGGGAACGTATCCATGTAAATTATATGTTTGACACAGAATCTGATTGTATAATAAGTTCTTCAAATACAATGATAAAAAAAGAAACATTTGGGTAAAATACTTGGTTGACGTGTTTTTTAAAGAAGCTACATGAAGAGAACTACAGTTGGAGTAAGTGTCTCTGGAATTTCCATATATTATTGTCTTACTCACCAACCTGTAGAGCTCACAGGAAGAGGGTATAACTTCAGGGAGTGAGGCCAAACAGAAGAAGCATAAGTCACTGAGAGCCATCCCAGGAACTTCATTTCATATCCCTTGCTTCTGTGCATCATTTTTAGTTTGTACACCCCTCCTCTTCTCCCTCATTCTCCATTCCCCCTCCTTCTCTTTCTTTCTTTCCTAACTCTCATGAAATGAAATAATCCACTCCTCATATCACATACTCCTGCTATTTTGTACTCTTTCAGCACAGGCTAAGAATCAATATAACCAAAAGTGATCATGAACTAAAACTTCTGAAACTATGAAAACCAACAAATCTGTAATATTTTTTAAATTAAGTCTCTTAAAATTTTTGTTAGTGAAATCAAAGTCTAAGTAACACAATTAATATACATGTAAAAATGTGCCTACAGGTGTCTAGAAGTATGTATTCAACAACAATGAGGTGTCAATCACTTTCAAACTTGCCTAATGCAGAGAATAATAATTGTCAAATAATTGGTAATTTGCAGCTTCTTTAGAAAACAATGTGTTGGTAGTTCCAGAAAATGTAAAGCACAGACACTTCAAATGATTCAGCCTTTCCATTTCCAGGTATATACCCACGATAAATTTGACAGAGAGATTGGTCAAAAATGCTACATCATTGTTTATAACAGCAAAAATCAAGCTATTATCTTAGGATTAGATGAAAGAGAAAGCAATGTACTCATACAAAGAATTTTTTGCGAGAAAATGTCATGAAATACCAATATATTCTACAACACAGAGGGAGCAAATGCCATATGAGTGGTAAAAATCTGGACACAAAATGCTGTATGCTTGCTATATAATTCAGTTTATAGTATCCATCTAGTAAATTCTGCTTTAGAAAGTTGAATGAGGTTTGAAGGGCAGTTGAGAGGTAGAATTGTAAATGACTCATTATGAAGAAGGGCTTTTAAAGCAAATAAAATCTTGAAAAATAATATTATGGTGATGTTCATATGCAACATACTGAATAATATTGTTTAACACATTTTGATATTATGAAGAAAAGATTATATCTCCACAACATCACAATATGTTTTTAAGTATATTACAAACTTTAAAGTTTGCTTCCCTAAATTAGAAAAAAATTACCATTCAAATAGAGAATATAATGAGGACAGAAGGAAGGATTTGATGAATGGGTACTGAAGGGGCCTCGTTAATTGTACCTATTTGTTTCTACAAAAGAGAAAAGTGGAACGATCAATTAGATCAGTGATTTAAAATAAGCCCATTAAAAGGGAATTCTGTTTATGGAAATACATTATGAAGTATTCAAAATGCAGCATTATTTGCTTAGCAGATGTAATTTGAAATGAACAGTCACAATAGTGGAACTGTAGGAAAGAAATTTGTAGCTTATTATCAGTAAGTTCATGTCACGTTATGTGGGGTCTCAATTGTGTTTTAATACATAAAGAACTAAGAGAAATTGATGTCAGTGTTTGCATGTTTGTCTTTATGCTCGGTTTTTAAATACACATATTGCTTTGACATTTTTGGTTTGATTCTGGCTTCTGTTTTTTTTCTGGTTTTATGTTTGTTTTGATTGTTTTTTTCTTTTAACAATGGCTCAAGAATAAAAGAATACATCCACATTAAGAGACATCCAATTTTTTTTTCCTTTCTTATTTTTTTTTTCTAGTTCCCTTCTTAGACACTGGTTGTGATGCTTGCTAGACAAGCACTTTGCAGCTGAATTAACTCTTTATCATAGGAATGTCTAATTTCAAGATTCTACTTATTATCCAAATACTGTGCTACAGGTAATTTTTTGACCCTCTGATCTTGCATCTCATTTTGTGGCCATGACTAATTGAAAGAAACTATGGCAAAAGGAACTTTGCAGATGTTATTAAGGTTATGAGACACTTAAGATAGGCTAATTGTATTGAATTACCAGGATGGATCAACTGTAATTATAGACGTTACTAAATGTAAAAGGAAATGTGAGTGACTTGTAAAAAGAGATTTCAAAATCCTTGTCTGTCTTGAACATGGAGAAATGAGCAAAAGAATCCATTCTTGGGCCGGAGAGATGGCTCAGCCGTTAAAGGCTAGGCTCACAACCAAAAATATAAGAATCCATTTTTGTGCCCAATAACAGAAGACAGAATGGTGAACAGGAAACAGTGAGCACATAAAAATGAATTCAGTTGATTGCCTTAATTAAGAATTCAAACTAAATAACTGACTTCATCCTTCTAAGATTTTATGAAATCAACGTAACTATGACCTGAATAATAAACTGAAGATGTTTAGGATGACAATGAGGGCTATTTTAACTCTACAAATTTCTATCACTGTGTTAAAATGGAATAGAGAATGGGTACATCTTGGTAAGTGAGTTTTAACATTCAGAAACAAAATTTACATGAAGGTCAGCTATGTGTAAATACTCATTTACATAAATTTAATCTGAAAAGGTACACAATACTACATCTGCTCATTTTCTCTAATTATCATTGAAAATACACTTGATATACCATGTGCTACTGCGTTATCAGGTGCAAGAAACTGCCTTTTGAAAGGCTGATCAGAGCAATTCAAGTGACTCCCAATACAATACAGACTTGGCTGCTTCTCTGGGGTGAGTGTGGACCTTCATTTCTGAAGACCACATTCTCAGGATATAAGACTCAGATATGAGTCTAGTTGAGCTAGTTGTGGACTGAAATTATCCCTCCTGTGCTCTACCTTCACCAGTGCCAGAATATACTATACAAGCTGCAAAGGGAGGAAAACAATCGAACAGTCCTACCCAGTTGCTACACTGATGAACCATGGCAATGATCCGCATGGCAAGATATCTATAAAGGAGCAATAAGTGGCACTCATATTTTGGTGGCAACCAATAATTGTCTAATTGGATGTAGACTCCCTCAGTAGGAAATAAATAAGTCCTGGTAATAAAAACCTAGCCAGATGCCTGGGGCAATGACTTATATACCTTAGACAGAATCTATTATTATCACTTTGCTAGAGCAGCATAATTTCTTAACTGTGTTCTAAATCTTATACCCATAGGTTAATGTAGCTACCACCCTCATTAAAGAAGCCTCTCTTTACAGTAAATGGAGATCATCACAGAAAACCACAATTGGACACAATTTAGAAATGAACAGATCCCAGGAAGACCAACCCCAATGAAAATATGCACATTACATCCATTGCATCTATGGCTCAGTTAACAACACAGAGGGAGAGGGGGCAGAATAAATATAAACTCCAGAGCACCACGAAATCTGCTGTGATACAGTCTTACCTAGGAATGGTTGCATAAACAAGACTGGAATGATGACAGTATCAGTGGGCATGCTAACACAGCAGGTGAATAATTTTTTCAGTTTCCCACTACTAGACAAAATAGAAAATAAAAAAAATTAAAAAATCACGTGCACCTAATGACTGCTAGAAGAAGCATCAGTTTCTTTCAAGGATAAGCCCCAGGTATTGGTTGTCCAAGTCAGAGTGGTGAGCTTTGAAACTACATATACACAAATGACAAAACTTAATTCATCTGGTGAATTTATACCTTCAGGTATGTATATACAGATAGGAATGTGGGTGATAGTGTGTGTGGGGGGGTGAAAATGACATCAAAGAAAAGGAGTGTGATGGTTTGAGGGAGGAAAGTGTTGTTGACATAATTCTATTTCAATTAAAAATAAATATTGCATTTAAATTATAGAAAATCAACAAATAATGTGATGCGTTCTTAATACTTTCTTACTATTTTTGTGAACACAGAAGCATAATTTTGAAAATAACAGTTAAATTACATACTCTTAAATTTTTATATGAGCATTCTTTTAGAGGGGCTGAATGCAAACTCAGTTCCTGTCTGCATTGTGATTACACTTAGTGAGCTTTTGTGTATCTCCATGAAGTAGTAACCTCTGAACAGCATAAAGAAACTTACATCATGACTGACTTTCTTTATGAAGATGTCTTGAAGTAAGATATGAATAATTTCTAATTTTAGGTAATTGCAAAAAAATGTGTGTGTGTGTGTGTGTGTGTGTGTGTGTGTGTGTTTGTGTGTGTGTGTGTGTCTGTGTAGCAGCATAAAATTTCGAGCTTCATAACAAAGAGTGGATAAAATTGTACCATGTGATGTACAATATGGTTAAGCAGCAATATCTAATAGACTAGATATATTAAACACATTTCTAAACTGCAATATCTTCAACTCATGATAGAGTTATACTGAGATAACCCTATCACAAGTACAGGAACATCAGAACAACACAATGGGAAAATTATGCTACGAGCTGTCTGCCTACACTGAGAGATATGCGAAAAAAAATTCTACAACGGCTCCATGATTAACTGGGTTTCTGTTTGTTTGTTTGTTTTGCTTTTAATAAATCAAATAATGTACTGCTGAATTTCACAGGAATATTTCCCTGATATTTCCTGTCGAAACTTTATTGAGCTTCTAGATTTAATGCACAGAGAACTCTAGTGGTGTCTCCATAATGCAATGTCATTGGATTTCTTCTTCTCCTTCTCCTTCTCCTTCTCCTTCTCCTTCTCCTTCTCCTTCTTCATCTCCTTCTCCTTCTCCATCTCCTTCTCCTTCTTCTTCTTCTTCCTCTTCCTCTTCCTCTTCTTCTTCTTCTTCCTCCTCCTCCTTCTCCTTTCTTCTTAGAGGGACAAATCTGTGTTGAGATATTTATTACTATTTATTTTCCAAATGGCCTGCATGGGTCTGTGCCAGGTCCTTTTCCTGTATATAATGACATTTCATTTTAGTGACTTATGGGATTCCTGAGTGTGAAAAAAAAATTAAAAATAAATTAAAAAATACAGATGTCCATAGGTTTGTGAACTTATGTCTGGGCCTTTAGTTTGATTCTCTTAATCATCATGTCTATTTTTTATGCCAATATCATGTTGTTTTTGCTACTATAGCTCTGTAGTACAATTTGAGATAAGGATGGTGATAGCCCTAGTATGTCTTCTATTATTCCAGATTGTTTTAGTGATCTTGGGTTTTTGTGTTTGCATATGAATCTTAAAATTGTTCCTTCACATTCTGTGGAGAATTATTTTGGAATTTTGATGGAGATTTCATTAAATCAGTTGATTGTTGTTGGAAGGATGGTAATTTTTACAATAGTAATAACACAGATCCATGAGCATGAGAGACGTTTCGATATTCATACATATTCTTCCATTTCTTTCTTTATGTTGTCAAGTTCTTATACAAGTATTGGAGTTGCCTGGTGCCTGGTTAGAATTCCTCCCAGGGTTTTTTGTTTTGTTTGTTCATTTGTTTTGAGAATATTGTGACAAGTGTTGTTTACCTGATTTCTTTCTAATTCTGTTTGTCATTTATATATAGGAAGGATACAGGTTCTGTTTGGTACTTCTGTATCCTGATGCTTTTTTGAGAATGGTTATCAGCAGTAAGAGTGAAATTTTTAGGATCACACTGATGTAAAGAGTTAGTAATGAGTAGAGTTTGTTGATTCCCATGAGTTTGTGGTTGTGGCGTGTTTTAGTTCCCCGATTTGATTCACTGTTCTGAGTTTTGTTTTTTCCTACTATTATTGATTGAACAGTTTAGGTTGCATTTTTCCTTCTGTTCCTTCTGCAATGCTTGGTTTGTAGATCCGTATGACTTAACTTTGGTTGTATAATGTGGAATTTCTTTCTTTATCCAGATATAGTTATTGAATGCTTTGATTGGGATAGTAGTGTGGGCTGGCATCTGTGGTCTCTTAGAATTTGTAGAACATCCCTCCAAGATTTTCTGGCTTTGGGGGTCTCCATTGAAAAGTCAGGTGTTATTCTCATAGGTCTGCCATTTATATGTTATATGGCCTTTTTCCCTTGCAGCTTTTGATATTCTTTCTTTGTTCTTTATGTTTAGTGTTTTCATTTTGAAGTATCATGGGGAATTTCTTTTCTGTTCCAGTCTATTAGGTGTTGTGTTCTTGTATCTCGATAAGCATTTCCTTCATAAGTTAGGTAAATTTTCTTCTATGATTTTGTTGAAAATATTTTCTGTGCTTTTGCCGGGCGGTGGTGGCGCACTCCTTTAATCCCAGCACTCAGGAGGCAGAGCCAGGCGGATCTCCGTGAGTTCAAGGCCAGCCTGAGCTACCAAGTGAGCTCCAGGAAAGGCACAAAGCTACACAGAGAAACCCTGTCTCGAAAAACCAAAAAAAAAAAAAAAAAAAAGAGAAAAAAGAAAATATTTTCTGTGCTTCTGACCTGAGTTTCTCCTTCCTCTATTCCTATTAATTGTAGATTGAGCTTATTATAGTGTCTCAGATTTCCTGGATTGCTTTTTTTTTTTTTTTTACTTAAAATTGTCTCTGACATAGGTATCCATTTTTTCTATCAAGTCTTCAATACCCAAGATTCTCTTTCTTTTCTTGCATTGTGTTGGTGAGGCTTGCCTCTGAGGTATCTGTTGCATTTGCTTAATATTTTCCCACAATTTGTGTTTCTTTGTAGATTTCATTTCTAATTTCGTGTCTCAAACTGGTTTCTTCATTTCATTCTACTTTTTTATGTTTTCATAGATGTAACACAAATCTTAACAGGTCTTATTGAAAGGATCTCAGCTGAACAGCCTAAAAGCCCCTAGTTCCTGGTCTTCACACCTTATATACCTTTCTGCTTCCTGCCATCACTTCCTGGGATTAAAGGCATGTGTTCTTCCCAAGCAAAGACATGTGATCTCAAGTGCTGAGATTAAAGGTGTGTGCCACCATGCCTGGCTCTGTTCCCAGTGTGGCTTTGAACTCACAGAGATACAGATGGAACTCTGCCTCCTGAGTGATAGGATTAAAGGCATGTGTGCCACCACTGTCTGGCCTCTATGTCTAATCTAGTGGCTGTTGTGTTCTCTGACCCCCAGATAAGTTTATTAGGTAACAAAATATATTAACCACACATAGATTTCTTTAATAAATTTATTTATATTCTATTTACCATCCATTATTGAGCATATTCATAATTGCTAATTCAAAACTCTTGCTTTGTGTTTCATCTATCTTGCATATTTTCAGGGCTTACTGTAGTACACATGGGCTCTAGCAGAGACATATTACCCTTGCTGTTATTCATGACATTTTACTTTGACATCTAAGCAGCTGGAGTTGGGAAGCCTGTAATTATAGGTGCTGATATTTCTTGTCTTTATTGAATGGGTGTTCAAATATTTGGATTCTGTTCTCCTCTCTTATTCTTAGGAAGGTGTGTTAGCTGTGAGCTGCCTGGTAGGGAATTCTTCTGAGATTCTGCCAGGTATGGGAAATGAGGTCCAGAGTAGATTGTTTCTATGTATTGGAAATAAACACTAAGGGGTGGGAATAGGCTAGAAGGGGTGTGTTTGTGTGAGAGGATCCTCAGAAGGGAGGAAGATGGGATATCCTGCCAGAATCTGCTTAGACAGGGAGCATAGGGGCAGAAAGAAAAAAAGGAAGAGATGGTATGCTACAAAGCTGGGGATCAGACTAGGGAATTAGTATTGGAGGACAAGAGAAAAACTGAAGATAATCTACCTGATTTCCCAGCCAATGAGGCTGGTACCTTCTCAGGGAGTGTCTCTGGTTGTGGAGGCTGAGACAAAAGCCTGTGGGGGTGAAAGAAAGCTTTAGGAGAAAATGTGTGGGATCCTCTAGAGTGAGAGCTGAGAGGAAGGAGGAGCTACAGTCAATTGTCTGCTGTAAATCTAGAGCTAAGAATATCCCATAGTAGTATCAGAGGAAACACACCTAATGTCTCACCAACATGATAAGTGAAAAGTTAGCAATGAACATGCCAAACTGAATGGAGAAAAGTTCAAGATGTCTCAACCCTGCACAAAGAACTACAGGTAACTGAGGAGAGCTGGAAGAGGTGTAGACAACCTTCCCCAGAGAAGAACATACCAATGGGATGTTCAGTGCCAAATGGGCATTCCAGCAAACAAACATTCAATAATGTTATACAAATTTAACAGGTTATATTTAGGAATATGTGTACATATACAAATATACACAAGCACATGATAATAACTAGTTATAAAAAGACCCTTACCTTTAAGATGGATAGACCAAGGTATATGGTGAGGTTTGGACAGAGAAATGAGAATGGAGACATGCAATTGAATTATAATTTTTTAAAAAATTAAACAGAAGAAATTTCAAGAATTGCATTTGTAAATTATGCTTATATCTAAAACTGTTAAAGTAAAATTTATATTTTACAGTAGAAAATAATTATCATAATAATGAAATTAATATTCACAATCTGATATTAGGTTAAATGCCTCTTACCTTAAAGGGAAAGAAAACAACCTATATTAAGTGAATCAGCTCCACAGATGAACCACCAACCAAAAACCACAGAATGAAATCTGTTCTAGGAGTTTGTAGTGTTTCTCATCTCCAGTGGTTTCTATTTGTCCTGGTGATAGCCATCTATATATTTATTATATTGGGCATTGGCACTATTATAATAATAAGAAAGGTGGACTCTGTTCTCAGAATCCATGGATTCTTTGCTTTGGCAACCTTTCCATTTTGGAGATGTGTCAATTGTCGGTTACTCTTCCCAGATTGTCGGTTACCTTGAGACCAGAGAAGAATCATCTCTTTTGTTTCCTAAACTACATAAATATGCTGGAGAGACAGAATGGTTCACTTATATCATTTATTGTGGAATATCTAGATGAAACCTATGAATTACAAAGTCATACCAGCTTATACCGACATGAATCAGAAAGCTGTCTCCCATAATAAGGAAGTTAAGTATTTTTAAGGATGAAAACCCTGTTTCCCTTCTGTGTACTGTCATGATGAGCTATGGCAAATTGTATTTATAAAAGGCCACTGTTTTAGACTCACTACTGATCTGGAAACATAACAGACAGGGCAAAACACCAAAATGCAGTCACATGAGAAAGTTCCACAACATCAAGCTGGAACTAAGCTGTTTATCTGGCTTTCTGAGAAATCTGGATTGAAGTGACCACAGCCAAATTTCTCTCACAAGGAACTTTGAATTGGTGTATCCTTCTGCCAGAACTCTGACAGGGAAAGGTAACAAATAAGCAATAATCTTGTATTAATCAATTGCAAAAATCCAATTGCATTGTTCTATCTTCCTGTGTCAGAATATCTAGAAAACAAATTTTGATCTGATTAATTTATTTTTCATATTTTCATTGTATTTCTTCACGAGCCTGCTTTGAATTATAAAACCTAAACAAGCACAGCAGTATATTATTGTGATATTGTGTCCCCCAATATGTTGTGCACACTAATAAACTTATCTGGGGTCAGAGAACAGAACAGCCACTAGATAGACATAGAGGCCAGAAAATGATGGCCACCATTTTGTCCTAGCATTCTGGAGGCAGAGATCCATCTGGATCTCTGTGAGTTTGAAGCCACACTGGAAACAGCCAGGCATAGTGATGCGCACCTTTAATCTCAGGAAGTGATAGCAGGAAGTACAAAAGTATATAAGTCATGAAGACCAGGAACTAGAGTTTTTTAATCTTTTAGGCTTTTAGCAGCAGTTCAGCTGAGATCCATTTGGATGAGGACACAGAGGCTTCCAGTTTGAGGAAACAAGCTCAACTGAGGAATTGGCAAGGTGAGGTTAGCTGTGGCTTGTTCTGTTTCTCTGATCTTTCAGTGTTCACCCTAATATCTGGCTTCCATGTTTTTTATTAATAAGACCATTTAAGATTCATGTTACAGTATATGCTTTTGAGTTACACACTGTGGTGCTGTCTCCAAAAATAAAGTAACAAGTTTGTATTGATTTTTGTTTTTGTTGTTGTTTTTCTTCTTCTTCTTCTTCTTCTTCTTCTTCTTCTTCTTCTTCTTCTTCCTCCTCCTCCTCCTCCTCCTCCTCCTCCTCCTCCTCCTCCTCCTCCTCCTCCTCCTCCTCCTCCCCCTCCTCCTCCACTTCTTTGAAGGGAAAGAGGGAGAGAGAACCTGAAGTTATGTTTAGAAGTGTGAGGAAGGTCTGGGAGGAGCTGAGTGGGGAGAATAGAATCAAAATGTATTGTATGAAAAATTAGAAGAAAAATAAAGTAAAAGACAGCAGATAAAAATAGAGCATAGATTTTTGGAAACTACTAATATCATACCACATTACTAGAAAATATGAATAGAAAGGTCAATGTATGAATCCCTGGGAATACATCCATCCTATATCTAATTTTTTTCATTGCAAATGATGTATCATTTCTTTTGGATAAGTAAGTACAATAAAGTTAGGTAGTCATCAGTTGCTAATAAATATTTAATAAGTAGGAAAAACAAGAAAATAATAATTTCCAGAACATTGATTACTATAGAAGATAGTGCTATGTTTAAAAAAACAATTCCCAGATAGACATAGTCAAAAATGGCTATTGCAGAAGAAATAACAGAAATTAAAGTTAAGCTCACATTTGAATCCTCATTTGAAGACTGAAGTTTTATTTATTTATTTATTTATTTCCAGAGCTGAGGATTGAACCCAGGGCCTTGTGCTTGCTAGGCAAGCGCTCTACCACTGAGCTAAATCCCCAACCTGAAGACTTCAATTTAAAAAAAAAAACTGATTAAGCTATGTTGTGCATGGTCATGCATATGACCTCAATTAAATAGATTTTCATTAAAAAAATAGCTTAATCATTTGTAGATATATGCACAAGAATTTACTGATGAACTGACAGAGAAATTTGGCTTTCTCTTTGCAATACTTCAAATGAAACCAAAAAGTAAAGAAAGAGAAACAGACAACCAACACAAGAACAGAGTATTTTGATGAGAATTTGATTATATACCTATTTTTTAAATGCCCACTTTCTATAAGTCTTTCCAAGTATGTTTTGGCTTCCTTGTATTCTCTGTATTTCCTTATGTATGTTAGGATCAACATGGCAACTTCTGCTCAAAAGTTAAACAAGATTTTTTTTAACAGAAATTGTCTTTAATCTGAAAATCAATCTGCCAATTAATGATGGTAAGTTTTCTGTTTAGAAACACAGATAATCCTTTCATTCATATTGACTGTGAGATATATACCGGATTTTTTTCCCATTTACTATGACCTTCTGGAGTTTATTTTACAGTTCCTTAGATTTTTAATAATCTACTTCTTTTATTTAATTTATTCTGAATTATTTTATTCTTTTAGATTCTATTATAAATTGAGTTTATTCTTTTGGATTGTTTATCTCTAGACTATAATTGGTTTTAGTATTTTAATCTTGTGTACTGAAGCCTTGTTAAAATTGCTAACTATAACATATGTGTAAGTATATGCTCTTTAGTCAGGTCAAAATACAGAGTAACATGATGAGAAACCATAAATAACTTTGTAACTTCCTTTTGATGTGTATGAATTTTGTATCTGATTGCCTCAGCCAGAAGCTCCACTATAATGACAGACAGGAATGTCAATGTAGTTGTCTATCCTGTCCTTCCACAGACTCTAGGAGGAAAGGTTTCTATTTTCGACCATGAAACATGCCTCTCTGTATAGATTTTTATATTGATTCCCTTCATCAGGGTTAGAAAGAATCTAGATTTTGGATTCTTTTTACTTTATCATTAATCACCTTTATATTATTGTCAACTACATTTGTGTTTAAGCAAGGATGTAGGTTTTGAAGTTTTTCATGTGATATATTGTTAATTAATTTTCATAATTTTAAGTATACATATGCCTTTCAAATATACAATTTATAGAGTAAAAAATTAAAAGATAATTTTTGTGCCAGTTGTAGTGGTACATACTTAGGATTGCAATATTCAGAACAGAAGGATTTCAAGATCAAAGGGCAACTTGGCTACATGGAGGACTCAGGTAATACTGCAATAAATAGGGAGATGCTTTCAGAAACAGAAACAAACAAAATGCTTTTGTACATACATTGTCATCAGAGAGGCTTCCTCTGTCTCCCAATAGAAACAGATGCAGAGATCCACAGCCAAGCATTACAATGAGCCCAGAGAAACCCAGGGTAGACAGATAGGAAGGATTGTAGGAGTCAGAAGGGTCAAGGACACCACACGAACACAGCCCACAGAATCAACTAAACAGGGCTCATAGGGGCTCACAGAGACTGAAGTGGCAACCACAGAGCCCTCATGGGTCTACTACACTGGGTCATCTACACATATGTTTTCATTGTTTAGTTTAGGAGTTTTGTGGGACTTTTAATGGTGTGAGTGGGGGCTATTTCTGGCTCTTTTGCCTGCTCTTGGGACTCCTTTCTTCCTATTGGTTTGCTTTCCCCAGCCCTGATTTGAGAGTTTCTGCCTAGACTTGTTGTATCTTGTTATGCCAGGATCAGTTGATATCTCTGGGAGGCCTGCTCTTTTATGAAGGGAAATGGAGGAGCAGTGGATCTGGGGAAGAGGGGAAGTGGTGGGCACTGGAACGAGTAGAAGGAGAGGAGGCTATTATTGGGGATGTATTATATGAGAAAGGAATAAATAAAAAGGAAAAGTTTCTGTATATCTATATATTTACTTTATTCTTAAAGGAACAATTTTATGTCATCAACTCAAACAACCAACAGAGTCCCTAAGGAAGAGTGCTATTACTTTATAAAAATAATAGCCTTGCCATACAAACATAGAGCCAGTCAACTGTGTTCTAGTTATGAGTTTAAGGAATGAGGAGTTGCAACTGTGAGAATGGAGAGGATTGCATGAGAGAATTTAAGTAGTAGTCCTCAGACACAAACTTCAGTAAGGATGGCATTGATCTGATATCAGGCCATTGCTAGCCAGCTATCCCTGAAGAGGTCTTGTGTTCTCTTGCTGAATTTCATTTTGTTTTATTTTGATGGTGTGTTGTCTTATAATGTATGATGAATGACCTTTGAACAAGGTTGATCTTTGACTGTCTTTTATGATAGTTGAGCAAGAGAATCCTTCTTTTGTAAATCCCCAGCTTTGTATTTTATCCGCTTTGATTTGGACAGTTTTCATGGTTTCTAAGCTTTACCTATGACTGATAGGCATTGCTGTTGGAGCACTAATAGGCATTGATGCTACTTTATGAGTTGTGTTGAAAATTTCTTCACATTCTTAACAACCTGGCCAATGGAATCTTGGAAGCTCCTAGAGTCTTACCTAAGCAGTAAGGACAGCTTTCTGCTCCTGCATCCTGTGCATGTCCAGATTGGGGACAGAGATCATTGTATTAAACATAAAAACAAACAAATTAAGATAGATCGTAAAAAACTAGAAAGATGGTTAGTCTACTCTAAGTATAACTGAAAATAAACATGCCTTAATGTGCCTTCATGTGTTGTGCTTTGGGAAAAGAATCTCAGTCCAAAGGTATTACTAAAATGTTTCAAATACAAGAAATATATTTTAAAGATTAGACTCAATGTACAAAAAAAATGTAAAGTAAAAGAAACACCTTAAATAACATCAATATTTTGGTTTTTTCAAATATGATCATTTATTTGTTATTCTTTAAGAATTGTATTTTATCTGCCCTCAGACATTGAAGTAGATACTCTTAGCAAAAGTAAGCTTTTGACTCACAGAAAATCGTATTTCTGGATTTTCATTCAACAAACTTTTTATCTCTCAGTCCTTAGATACTGGCTTGTAGAACAGGCTACCATTGTTCCAGTCGCTTGACTTTTTTAAGGTTTCCTAAGCATCTGTGAGGCAGTAGAGGCTCTTGAAAATCGAAAAGAAATTTCTATTGTGTTTCTAACAAAGTGGTGCCTGACAGTGTCATTGTGAAAGGCTCCTCTGTTCTTGGTTATGCAGCACAATAAATTCTTTTTCTTGGGATAGGGTCTTCAGTATTCTCTATGGGCTTTGAAGGAGCTGTGTAGCTAAGGATGACCTTGGACTCTTGATTCTTCTGTCTCCACATTGCAAAAGCTAGGATTAAAGATTTTTTGAACCATAAGACAAGCCAATATTTAAAACACAAGATATATTGGAAAGTTTATAAAGTATGATGATGCCTATGCCTAGAATCAAGATATGAAAATTTCTTCAGAAGTCCTACCTTCAGATAGCTTGTCCATCCATTCCTACACTCTAATATATGGCTGTACCTGCCTGTTTTATTTTATTCCTTCTGATTCAACAAGATAGATTCTGAAAACAAAACAAAAACAACAACAAAAGCACTTTTGTGTGATGAGATTCTCAAGATCACAGCAAGGGCAGGTCTACACTTCGTCTATCCTTTGGAGTAAATGATTTCCTATATAATTTTCTAAAATGAAAGTTAATTGCTTTAGCATAAAGTTAACAGATATGATAAAAATGGAATCAGGCTATACAAACTATAATTAACATCTTATTATGTTTTTAAAATGTTTGAGATATTTTACATTATAAATTAAAAATAATAATTCTCACAGCGTTTCAAAATAACTGAATTAAATCCTTGTATCATCTTCACATGGTTGAGATCTGCGTAACTTTGATACTGTGTGAACCAATATGTCCTTGTAAAATACCTCATAAATATTATCTCAACATTAAATATATGGAAATATATATACTATATAAAATAATAATTAGAAATCAGAACAAATAAGCAAAGTACCTTAAAGCAAAAAATACCAAATGAAACAAAAAGTGTACAAAAATTTGAGTTTGTCTTGTGTTTGCCAACTCCTCCTGGGCTTTGGTCCCCATCTAGAATGTGAGTGATACGCCCGTTATACCTCACTGGAGAAAACTGATTTTCCCTTTGCGGCATGTATCTGTTTCCAAAAACCTCTTTGTTGGAGTAGATCCTGTGTTCACTTCTCCCTCTCAGTACAGGGACGTGTTTGGCTTGAACCTTTGCAGCCCTTGCGCACACTGTCCCATTCCCCATGCATTCATATGTGTATCGATCTCGTTGTGTCTGGAAAACAGAATGTGCTTGGATTCGCCCATCATCTCTAGCCCGTAGAATCTTCTAGCTTCTCTTTCACGTTGATACGTGAGATCTGAAGGAAGGAGATTGAAACAAAACATCACAATTAGGACTGAGTGTTTCAAAATCCCACACTCACTTCATATTGTCCAGTTAGGGGTCTCTTTGTTAATTCCTATCTACTACAATAAGAAAATTCTGTGGTAAGAGTGTTTCACCGATATTGATCTATTGGTACAGAATCGTGTCTGGTGGCGCACGCCTTTAATCCCTGGCTCGGGAGGCAGAGCCTGGCGGATCTCTGTGAGTTCGAGGCCAGCCTGGGCTACAGAGTGAGTTCCAGGAAAGGCACAAAGCTACACAGAGAAATCCTGTCTCGAAAAACAAAAAACAAACAAACAAACAAAAAAAAAGTCGTTTTTTTGCCATGTTCCTTTAGCAGAATCATAGCATCATGTTTTCTCCCCTAGTCTCATGAGCTATCTAGTCTCTAGTTCTTGATCATTTTAGCCATGTTAGGTATGGATTCAATCTCATAGAGTGCATCTTAAATTAATTAAAATGTGGTTGGTTACTGTGGTAGTTTCAATAAGAATGGCCCCCACAGACTCATATATTTGAGTGCTTAGTCATCAACAGTAACACTGCTTGAGAAAGAATAGGAGGTGTGGCTTTGTTTAAGGAACTAGGGGTTTGCTTCAAGGTTTCAAAAAAACAAGCCACTGTCTCTCTCTTCCTGCTACCTGTGGATCCAGGTGTAAAACTCAGCAATTTCCCCAGCAGCATGGCTGTCTACAAGTGCTATCTTGTTTCTTGCCATGATAATAATGGACTAAACCTTTGAAACTGTAAGAAACCCCCAATTAAATGATTACTTGTCTAAGGGCTGCTCTGGTTATGTGTTGTTGTTTGGTTTTGCTCTTTTGGTTCTTTAGCTCTCTTGGGGGGCCTGCCACCCAGCTCCAAAATAAATAACATAGGGAGGCTTATTCTTAATTATAAAAGCCCAGCCTTTTAGTTTGGCTTCTTTCTTGCCAGCTTTTCTTAACTTTAAATTATCTCATCTACCTTTAGCTCTGGGCTTTTTCCTTTTCTTTCTTCTGTAATCTTACTTCCATTCTTACTCCATGGATGGCTGTGTGGCTAGCCCCTAGCATCCTCTTTCTTCCTCTCTTGTGCCTTCTTTCTCTCCTCCCATAATTCTTCTATTTATTCTCTCTGCCTTCCATCCCTGCCTATCCTTTCTCCTGCCTTCCTATGGACCATTTAGCTCTTCATTAGCCCATCAGGTGTTTTAGACAGATAGAGTAAAATAGCTTCACAGAGTTAAATTAAATGTAACATGAAAAGTGCAACGCATCTTTGCATCATTAAACAAATATTCCACAACATAAATAAATGTAACACATCTTAATATTCTATAACATTTCTCTTTTTTGTCTAAATAAAAAGAGGTTTTCACTTTAACAAAGGAAAACTATACCCAACAAAGACAGTTATTTAGTAAGAATTATATTTGCAATATTCTGCCCATTTGTAGTTACCATATTCAGAAAAAATAAAACAATATCTCTTTTATCTTAGTGAATTCAAAGTTTTACACCTAGCTTACTTTCTATCATAACTAAGGAAAACTGCAACTATAACCATCAAACTCCATCAAAGACCCATAAGGATGTAATATTGTCTAACAACAGAGACACTTGGCTACCTGAACAGTCACCCAAAGTTCCTCTGCAATGTTTGAGAATCCATCTTCAGCCTACAGGCCTAGAGTATCTGGTAGACTTTTCAGTGAAGCAAAAAATTTGAAGGATGGATCAGCCTTGTATTGGCAAAGTTTGCCAGTTGCTTTCCTCTATATTTTGTAGAATATCTGGCAAACTCTTCTGTGAAGCAGGAAATTTGAAGGACTGCCCTGCTTTGTTTTGGCAAAGTTAAACAGTCTTTTTCCTGTGTGTTTCGCATGTCCAGTCAGCACAGCATATTGTCAGCAGTCAAAGGCAGAAGCAGTTTCTTTGCCCAGAACTAACCTTGCCACAATGAAAGCAAACTCCATAAGGAGATTCTTCAATGCCCATCATCTGAAGTAAATTGGTGCTGTGAGGAACATATGTTTTGCATTGTCATGAAAAACCTTCGGTTAGCAAAACATTTTGAATGTCATAGTCTGTAGGTATTTGAAGTGTTTGAAAACCATTTATCTATCTAAAATATTTTTCCACTGATCTTGAAAACATACTTAACATATCTACAAATTTGCTTGTTATAGATTATTAACTACTAACCTGTTTCTTGATTATCCTACATAGTTTATAATAATAGCTTTTAAAAACTAGAATTTTACCTTATATTTTAAATGAATGGCATAGGTACAATACCTTAAAACAAGAGTAGAAACTTATATACAATGTAACAAAAATAACTTTAAATTTGTATAAATAACCTATATTTTCCTAAATAATAACAAACATCCATCACCCACCAATTAACCAAAAACCTCCCACACCCCTCTTGGGAATATGGGCATAGTGTTCTCCACACCGCTTCCTGCTGTCTTTGGATGAAGTATCTTTAGATTCCCTGAGAATATTTGAGATAATGGCCCAGTCCTGGAAAGACAAGCTGTAACCTTTGTTGAAGGATAACACTTCTCAAGTTTCAAGAGGTGTCCCTTGATCAAACCTCATTCATGTTAACCTGGAATGAATCCAACAGCTTCTCATTTCCTGTGGAAACAAAAGCAAAACTACTTCTCTAAGACATTTTTTTACTTCCATTTTTAAAGTTAAGGCTTTCCTAAAGTATATAGGCTGGTTTATTTCATTTGTCCCTGTTTCAATCCCATGTTTCTTAGCAACTTTCTTTTGTTTACCAGCAATCAAAAAATTCAAAATTACCATAATGCCATACAAGATCCAGGCTCCCTGTGTATTTCCCATCTCTACTTGGCTTATTCTGTTTTACTAATTTTCTCTTTAAAGACTTTATTATTTTTAAATTATTTTTTCTATGACTATAACTTTTTCTTTCCTTCTTAAGTTGATGCACATATTACAACACTCTGGAACCTGTTTAGAGTTGATTTTCTTTTTCATCTGAACCTGCTTTATTGCATATCTCTAGTATTTTTTGACCACATGAGCAAACCTTAAACTACTAAGCTACAACTTATTCCTCCATGTGGCTCCATGGCTGGCTCTACCAGCTTCTCATGTTGTGAAAGTCAAGCCTAAAGCTGTGGTCCAGTGGGAGATGAGTGACCAAGAACTGCATTCAACCTTCCTAGCTATGGAAGTCTGTACCCACGCTGCAACACCGGTTTGTACTCAGCTTGCCATTTCTAGTTTCTATTTAGAACTGCCCCCTGAACAGCAACACCTCTTAAAGGAACTGTGTCCTTTTTCTTTTCTTTTCTTTTCTTTTCTTTTCTTTTCTTTTCTTTTCTT
>CABHPR010153145.1:25501-46541 GCA_902168415.1 Peromyscus melanophrys
TTTTCTTTTCTTTTCTTTTCTTTTCTTTTCTTTTCTTTTCTTTTCTTTTCTTTTTCCAGCTTTCTCAGGCCCTACATAGAAAATCAGCCCATGTTGGTACACCAAATTGTGTTTTTTTTAATACTCTTTTGGTTCTTTGGCTCTTTTAAGGGGCTCACCTCCCAGCTCCCAAATAAATCATGCACAGAGGTTTATTCTTAATTATAAATACCTTTTATAATTAAGCTGGCCTTTAGCATGGCTTGTTTCTTGCCAGCTTTTCTTAACTTTAAATTAACTTATCTACCTTTGGCTCTGGGCTTTTTCCTTTTCTTACTTCTGTAATCTTATTTGCACTCTTACTCCATGGCTGGCTGGCTGGCTGTGTGGCTGGCCCTTAGCATCCTGTTCCTTCCTCTTTGTTCCTTCTTTCTCTCCTCCCATATTTCTCCTTCTATTTATTCTCTCTGCCTGCCAGCCCTGCCCATCCTTTCTTCTGCCTTGCTATTGACCATTGAGCTCTTCATTAGACCATCAGGTGTTTTAGTCAGACAGAGTAACACAGCTTCACAAAGTTAAACAAATGCAACATAAAAAGGGCAACACATCTTTGCATCATTAAACAAATATTCCACAACATAAGCAAATGTAACACATCTTAAAATGATATTCTACAACACTCATGGTGTTTGTTCGCAACAATAGAACACCAACTAAGTCAGTTACTCTTGTAAAATGTGTGCCACTTCTGCACCAGTTTATCTTGTAGGGAGGTCCCTGTTGTCTATCACAGGGTTTATTGTTGGTTGACATTGATGGTTCCTTCTCCTCTGTTAGTGTGCATTGCGCCTTCCAACACCATGAACTCTAGTTAGCAGAGTGAGGCTGCTAGTTAGGCACCAGCTTGATTTTTCCATGTTGCTTGACAGAAGTAAGTATTGTTTTTAGTCATACCATCAGGTCTGGAGAGAACTCAATAGCCTTTGCAATAATAGTCTGTGGTGTTGTGAGTTTCCATGCAAACCCTCAAACCAATAACCTTCCTTGGCCCTGGAGGTGTTACCTGGTGGCATAAAGGTAAATGGAGTTACCAGTATATGGTGACTCCATTTACATCCTTTTCATACACCACACACACACACACACACACACACACACACACACACATACATACACACACACATACACACACACACACACACACACACACACACAAAATGTAGAAGCCTCTACAGTAGTTGCTTTAGTAGCTTTCTATACTTCTTTCAAAAGGCCTTTAGTGTTGCTTATCCCTCCCCATATTCAATTCTTCATCCTTCTTTCCCAAACCCCTCCCATTTTACCCTTTTGTTCTAGTTTCCCTTTATCTCTCCAAGTATTTTCTTCTATTTCCCTCTCCCTCCTTTTGAGATGGAGATGTCTGTGTACCACCCCTCTGGTTCCTTACTGGGGACTTAACCTCTGTGGGTATTTGAATTGTTGAACATATATCAAAATTAAACTGTAGGGATTTTTCTAGACCAAGAATTTCCAAATATTAATGTTTAGATATTAAGGGATGCTGGCTTGAAAGAAGAAAAAGAGAATATTGTGTCCTGAAGAATATTGTATAAAGTGAATTTTTTAGTGGATGATAAAACGTGAGTCCCACCCAATCTTATTAAATTACCTAAACTCATAGTGGTACTAAATGCTTTATATTTATAATTGATGTGTTAGTTATATTTAAAAGAAACATTATTTTCTTTCTTAAACACAAATTTTAAAATTTGAAAAATTATTTTTAACCAATTTATTTACATTTTGAGATTATAATAACAGCATTTGTCCCTTCTCTTTCCTGCTCCCAAATGTTGCTAGAGTTTTCCTGCCTGGCCCACAATCAGGACAAATCTCTGTCACCTGCCAGTCCCACAGCTGCTCAGACCCAAGCAAGTAAACACAGAGACTTATATTGCTTACAAACTGTATGGCCGTGGCAGGCTTCTTGCTAACTGTCCTTATATCTTAAATTAATCCATTTCTATAAATCTATACCTTGCCATGTGGCTTGTGGCTTACCGGTGTTTTCACATATTGCTTGTCATGGCGGCGGCTGGCAGTGTCTCTCTCCTCCTCCTCCTACTTCCCAGAATTCTCTCAATTCTCCTCTCTGTTAGTCCTGCCTATACTTCCTGCCTGGCCACTGGCCAATCAATGTTTTATTTATTGACCAATCAGAGCAATTTGGCATACAGGCCATCCCATAGCACCCAAACCCTCCCATAAACCACTACTTGCTCTATTTCAAATCCAGGGTCTCTACTAATTATTTGCTGTTACATACATAAATGTAGGTGGTAAATTGTTTTGACATTTTTAAGTATCCTAGAATAAATGGAGAAAACAAGTTAGCCATTATGTCAACTAGTATATATAAACTTCTATGCTCATTGTCTACTAACTCAATAGATACCGTAATGTATCCAGAGGGGAAAAAATGAATTGATGAGTAGGTCGAAAAATGTTACTATTGAGAAAATTTCAGATAATTATGAATCACTTATACAAAATGTTAAGAATAAGTATAAAGTTCTATAAACATAATAGAAATTATTTAGGCTCATAAAACAAACAGAATAAAACAATGTGCATTATTATATGCATGAATAATGGTAAGGACAATTGATAATAACACCAAAGAAATATTCAAAATTACTTTTGTATTATAAATGAGAGAAATATTGGGTATATATTTTTCACAAGTTAGAAGAATTTTGTCTTAGGAAGATATGTATGGGAGAAGGGTCTGGACTGAATAATTCACAAAGCATGAATAACTACATTGTCCTTAGTACAGTATCCCCTTACTCCCAGATTGAACTAACATAGTATTATATAAATTTTCTTTAATATTTAGTCCCAATGAGGCTGAAATCCTTTGTGTTTTGGAGAAAAAAGTATTAAATCATGCATTGTATTCTTTAAACATTAATACTAGGAATATGCAGATCCCAGTATGATTCTTCCCATATGAGTTGCTATCTTAGGGTAAAATGAGCCAATGAGTGTAAATTAATTACCTGTATTCTATCTGTGATTTCAAATCCAAAGTCCATGGGAGACCTTTTGCCAGTATGGCACGATTTAAACTCTTATGATTAACATGAACATGAAGGGGTACTGGAAATATATTCTGGCTTTCTCGTGCCTTTGAAAGCACACTTAGTTGTCACTGAGAACACTAAACATGGAAAAACTGAAGGGGAAAAGAAAAAGTCACTGAAGTAGCGGCATTTGAAGGAGAGAGCAGAGATTGCTGATTATTATTTTTGTCTTAGACACATGACTTGTCTCCAGGAAAGCAAGTAAAAGCTATGTTTTACATCTTATTTAAATGCAAGAATGTTCCATATACATTTGGGCTTGTTTGACACAATAGATGACAAATATAAACATTTTATTTTAAACTTTTAAATTGCAAAAGTGTAAATCTAAAAAAATGAAGAGTTATTCTCATATGTAATTATCATCAGTGATAAAAAAGAGATATGATTTTGCTTGATGACATTTAAATGTGGATATTGTTGTGTTTTGAATTCTTCATTTTTATGATATCAAATAAAAGAGTATCATTATTCAAATTTGAGCATTTCTTTCCACAGTTTTGGGAATGCAAATTTATGTTTCTCTTAGAAGCATAATGATGTTGTAGGCAGGGAAAATACCCTATATGATTTTACAAAGACAGACAGGAATTGCATTGAAGAATATGATGCTGCTTAGAAAATCAAAGAGTTTAAATGATTTTTGGCAGAATAGAAGAAAATTTTGCCAATCTTTTGAATATCAAAGGATTATGGCCAATTCCATCAGTTTCTATGCTCAATTTGTTTAATCTCTGTAAATAAATCTTAACTAATCCCATTTTTCTGTCAAGTCCAGTGCCAGCAAGTTTTAAAGATTCATTGTCTACCATATGTTACTACAAAAAGTTTTCCAGAAGGAGGTTCGAATTTCGAGATCAGAGTCTTATCTCTCCATATGTGAGAACATCTGCTCTTCCTTAAGGACAGCCAATGCCAATGTTAAGTGTCTACTCTGGCTTTCAAGATCTCATAGAACTTTAATAAATGATATATATCAAATCATCTCTTCAAATATGATCTAGAATACAGCTTGAAAAAAGTGGCATACCATGACCAAGTGTAAAACCAATCATTCAAAGTGTGTGAAATGTATAGCACTCTTTAATTGGACCATAATGCTTCACAAAATTCATTAGTCATAATGAAACCACCATCTTTTATTATGATGCTAATCTGAACACATAATTATAGGTTAAATATATGTGTATATATATGTGTGTGTGTATGTGTATATGTACTATAAATATTTACATTGATTCACTTTTCATAAATCAGCAATCCTATTAAACAGCAAATCCTTTGGTAAAATAGGAATAGTACTTAATATTTAGTATGCAGTTAATTAACTATGTAAACCTTAAACTATGCAAATCTTAAACTATCCACTAAACATTTTTGAGACAAAATGTAGAATTAATTCTATTTGATATATCTAGTGCAAATAAATTATCTTGTAGGCTTCCTTTAATCTTATGAAAACAGAAATGGATGCGTACCAGGGAAATTTTCAGGTTCCATATACTCGTACCTTAATTAACTATCAAATATGAGAAAAATATTTTATCAATTATTTCTGTAGAGTGATACTGTATTTGGTGACATTGTATTTATGAGGGTAACTTAAATGCATTTTCATTATATGTTATCTTCAGTAGGCTTATATGTTGATATAATTCTAAATTTTATCCACATATCAAAATACATATGCCCTCTTTTACTTGCTCCTAATCTTTCTTTCTATGTAATGTATATTTGAAAGTATCTTAAAGGATATCTAAAATTACAGTGGTGTGTGTGTGTGTGTGTGTGTGTGTGTGCGCAAACTCTTTGGTGTGAGATTTGTTTACTACTAGAAAATAATGTTTACCTTTTCTACAATTGGATTTACTATTTCATTTTCTCTCATTTTATAAATTTTTTGAGACAGTGTTTTTACATCTTGTGCTTTTACTTAAGAGTTTGTTATCTTAAATGGGTTAATTATTCTTCACTGAATACTGTTTTCATATTGTTTGTCCCATAATCTAATAGAATGGACTGCCATCCTAATGTTGCTATGCATTTTTCAGTTGAATTTCTAATGTAAAAAAGCTACTGTGACTGAATATATAATCAAGGATGACTATTTAAGAATTTGAAAATATATTCATATTTTACATCCATTCTAATTTTAATTATTTTTTTTTGGTTATTTACCATCCTTTTCATTTCTTTTCCACATTTGTTTCAAAATTATGTTAATATTTTTAATTTTTTCATTTGGTTTGACCAACTCTCAAGATATAAGATGTTAAGTTCTTTATAACTTTGTTGACCCTTGCCATCAATTAATTCTGGGAAGTCCCAGAGATTATTGGTGCAAAATGTTCTTAGTGGTTTCTTTCTTAGTTAATTCAATACCTCATAATATGCACTTTAATTTTCATGATATTTCATTTGTACTTACTTTTAAAATTATTTCTTTAAATGCACTAATGAGACTTCACCACTCAGCTTTCTCTTAATTTTTTTGTAATATTTTTAATGTATATTTCTTTTATTTGTATACATGCCTTAATGTAGGTATGTGCAAATGTGCGAATATGTTCACAAAAGTCAGAAATGGGCATTAGATCCCTTGAAACTGGAGTTAGAGGTGGTTATAAACCCCTGGATGTGGGTAGGTCCAGGGAATGGACCTCAGGACCTTTGTAGAAACAGCTAATATTCTTAACCACTAAGGAATCTCTAGAGCCTTAACAACTATATTTTTTATTAGCCTGTCTGGTATTTTAATTGTATTTTGTTTCCCATAGTAAATTCAACTTTCTTAAAACAAAATTATTTAAAATTTTAATTCTGATTTATTTTAATAAAGCATATGTATTTATGGAGGGTTTTTTTTTTTCATTTTAGTTCTATCCATGTCCGGACTACATAAATTTCTGCTTTTTTATTTTAAATGTTAGAGACATGAGTTACCACAGTTACATTGTTATATAATGTTAAATTCATAAATCACGCTACCATTAGCCTTATATGTTGTTCATAATGCTAAATACATTTGTCATGCTACCATTGAATTCAGTGTCCATTCACTCTAAATTTGCCATCTTTCTTTCCACTGAGTCTTCTTAGTAACAAAGAATTAGAATAAATTTTTTCACTGTTTCAGAGTGAATATTTGTCTTAAATGTCTTTCCACTGATTATGTCCATTCCATCATCCTGTGTTTCAATGTAAGGCACTCAGTTCTAAATGGGTTGTCTTTGTTAAATCCCTCTCCTCAAGGCTCGGGGATCTATGAGAAAAAGGAGGCAGAAAAGTTCTAAGAACTAGAAGTGAGAGTTGATTCCATGGAAGCAGTGTCTTCCAGATGCAACAGAACTGGTGGACATTTGAACACACAAAGAATATGACAGATGCATGGGTTGATGCCTGCCAGGGTCTCAGCACTGAGAGGCGTAACTAGACACAGGGTCACATCCCTAACAAAGAAGTTTTGTGCATTTGAAACCCAGTGGCAAAGGGAAGGTCAGTTTTCCACAATGGAGAGTTACTGGGTATATAAAATAAACGTCGGTACAGGTGCAGTGTCCAGGAGTTTAGTTGACCAACACAAAACAAACTCCCTGGTTTGGGGGAAATTTTGTATCATTTTGTTACGTATTGGAATTGTTTGTCTTACTGGAGTTATTTTTTTTTTGTCTGTTGTTTTTGATTTTCATTTTTGTGATTTTTTTTGAAAAAGAGAGAAATAAAAAGGAGAAAGTACATTAAATTTGGTCAATAAGGAGATGGCAAAGATTTGGGAGGAGTAGAAAGAGGGGAAATCATTATCAAAATACACTGTCTGAAAAAATAATAAATAAAAGGAAAATAAGGAAGTCAGGTAAGGGAGGAAAGCTCTTTGCTGCCTTCTTACTTTCAAAATGGCACTGTTGCTGTGAGCAGTATATTCTTTTTGTGTGTATTGACAATCTAAGCTGTTATCAGATTCCCACAAGAAATTTCTGACAAAAAATTATATTCATATATTCTGGTAGATGTCACTTCCTTTACTAGCTTTCTTTCTAAAAAACATGATAATTTTAATATAGTTACATCTCATCCCTTCTTCTTGTCCTCCTATCAACACTAGTTAAGACTCAGATTTATGTATTCAATCCAAATGCTAGAACCATATTATAGCACATGGCATAGTTTTTTGACATAAGTAAAAATGTTTACCAGCAGGTGGTACGACAGGCCTTTAATCCCAGCAATCAGGAGGCAGAGGCAGGCAGATCTCTGTAAGTTTGGGGACCACCTTGTCTACAAAGTGACCAGGACAGTCAGGACTAGGCAGAAAAACCTTGCCTCAAAAACAAACAAACAAACAAACAAACAAATAAAACAACCAACCAACAAACAAATAAATAAATAATAAAATTAGACTTTAGGATCCAATGCAGAAATGGTTTTGTGTACATAAAATATGAAAGTCAAGTGTTATAACAAGGAAAGTTAGAAAAATGATAAATATCCACTGCATTTCAGTTATTAATTGTTCATTGAAAACTGTCATAAGTGTCCATTATCATCTAATGAGCACATTACTTCATTTTTCTACAATTGCTCCATAGTCTTGCCCTTTGAAATATTAACAGAAATAAGCCAAAATGACTGACTAGACTCCAAAGTGTTTTACAAGTGTTTGAGATTAAATTATTGTACATTGAACAAAAAATAAGCTAAATTAAATCTGCTATGGTAATAAAAACCAAAGTATTACATATTGAGAGCAAACAGGGCTTAAGATAATGGACTACAAGTGTAGTCTTTGCAAGGAAATACTTTTAGATAGTGCAGAGTAGTTTAGACATTTAAGTATTAAAATAAATTTGTTTCTTAAACAAAAGAATCTTTTAAGCATTGAGCTCCATTATCTCCCAGGAATGATATGATTAATAAAAGACTATCATATGAATTGTTGTCCTCTTTAACTGGAATGTGAAGAGGCCTTAGATCTTATAAAAATTCCAGAAAGATTCTTTGTTCCATGAAACTGTATTCCTGTTTACTTATTTTTAAACAACTTTGAATGTTACATGTTAAAATCTATTTTCTGAGTTTGTCTTGTATCATGTCACATTACTGAAGGTGTTTATCAGTTATAGGAGTTCCCTGCTAGAATTTTGGGGGTCACTTATATATTATCATATCATCTGCAAATTGTGAAAGTTTGACTTCTTCCTTTCCAATTTGTATCCTCTTGATCTCCTTTTGTTGTCTTCTTGCGCTAGCTAGAACTTCAAGTACTATCTATATTGAATGAATATGGGGAGAGCAGACAGCCTTGTCTTGTTCCTGATTTTAGTGGAATCACTTTGAGTTTCTCTCCATTTAATTTGATGTTGGCTGTTGACTGGCCGCAAATTGCCTTTATTATGTTTAGGTATGTTCCTTTTATTCCTGATCTCTCCAAGACCTTTATCATGAAGGGGTGCTGGATATTGTCAATGGCCTTTTCAGCATCTAATGAAATGACCATGTTTTTATTTTTTTTAAGTTTGTTTATATGGTGTATTACATTGACAGATTTTTGTATGTTGAACCATCCTTGCATCTCTGGGATGAAGCCTACTTGATCATGGTGGATAATTTTTTGATGTGTTCTTGAATTCAGTTTGTCAATTTTTTTTTAGTATTTTTGCAACAATGTTCATGAGGGAGATTGGTCTGTAATTCTCTTTCTTTGTTGCATCATTGTGTGGCTTGGATATCAGAGTAACTGTGGCCTCATAAAAGAAGTTTGTTAATGGAAGAATGCATGCATTGTTTGTCCTGGGAAGGAGAAATAGATCTCCATGAGTAAACTGGGGATGAGGGATGGGCAATGGAGGGTAGGAGATAGGGGATGAGAACAGAAGGGAACAGGATGGTCGATCTGGAACAGTGATGGAGTGTGAAAGCAATGAAAGAGATACTATGACAGAGGGAAATATCATGGGGATAGAGAGAAATCAGGTGCTAGGGAAGTTCCCAGGATTCCCCAAAGATGACCCCAGATTGGACTACTAGAAATAGTAGACAGGGTGCCTGAACTGAACTGGCTTACCAGAGTGATCACATCAGTGAATACCCTGTCATTATAGAGCTTTTCTCCAATGACTGATGGAGGCAGATGCAGAGATCCACAGCTGAACACCAGGCAGTGCTCCAGGAGTCCAGTCAAAGAGAGAAAAGAGGGATTCTATGAGCAAGTGCATCAGGATCATGATGGGGAAACCTGCAGAAGTGACCAAACCAAAGTAGTAGAAACTCATGAAAGTTGGATCAATGGCTGTGGAGCCTACATGGGACTGGACTAGACCCTTTGCATGGTGAAACAACTGTGTAGCTTGATCTGCTTGGGGTGGGGGGGCTGGTGATAGGATCAGAATCCATCCCTGGCACATGAGCAAGCTTTTTGTAGCCCACTGCCTATGATGGGACACCTTGTGCAGCCTTGAGGCAAGGGGAAGGACTTGGACTTGCCTCTACTGGATGTGCCTCCCCAAGAGAGGCCTTGCCTTCTTGTGGGGTAGAGCCTAGAGGGGCAGGAGGAGGGAAGAGTGAGCTCTTTGATTGCTGTGTAAAATGAATGAAAAAAAAATTCTTAAAAAAATTCTTCATAATAATAAAAAAATCTTTTTTCTTATGTAGGACCTTTGCAAAGGTCATCTCACAGACACACTGTAGCAAGCAGTTGCCTCTTCCATCCCAGGATCAATAGGTACACATCGGTAGGGAGAATATAGGGGAACTAGCCGAAATAGAATGGCACAAAAAACAGCTTGTTTATGTTTCATTAACTCCCAACATAAAAACTGGTCTAACTATTTATTCACATGTTATATTACAAATTTTACCAAAATTATAGTAAAAATCATGAAATATGTATAGCATTATAAAACATTACTCTTTGTTATAATTATCAATTCATACTGATTGAACAATATAATTGATTTCTCTGGAATTTCAATGCATGCCTGTATTTTGCTGAGGATGTATGGTGTGTATCTTCTACTCTCTTTTTCTCCTCTCTCTACACACTTCCCGCTTTCTTTCCCCAAATCGTCTATTGTTAATTTTTAATTTTAAGTGTTTATTGTAGTTTCCAAAGAGAGAAAACATATGACCCTCACTTTTTCTGTATTTTCCTGCTTCACTGAGCATAACATCCTTCTAAACATGGAGAACCAAATAATACTTCATTTTATCTATATAGTCCATGTTTTTCATTAATTCATATCTTGCTTTGCACATAGACTGATTTTAAGTATTGGATATGATGAATAGTGCCTCAGTAAAGATGTGTATGGATATAGCTCCATAATAGGCAGATTTAATAACTCCCCATGTAATTCTCAGTCTTATTATCTCAGAATTCCTAATGGATATAACTTAAGATAAATTATTTTTTTCATCATTATTTAAAAAGACTGTATGTATTTATATCAGTGATTTAAATTTAAAATAAGCAATATCCATTTCTACTATTGATTCTACTCTTTTACTTAATAAACTTCTTAGTAATTGTACCTATGTAGCAAAGCATATTCACAGGGAGCTGTTCATAGATTGCTCCTCTTCTGATTTTTTCATGCTCTGTGAAATAAAGTGCACACATGGTCTTGGCTCTTTTAGTATTTTTAGTTTTCTCTCTTTTTCTGACAATTCTCTCATAAGTCAAAGATGCTTGCAATACTTTGATATTTGAAACATGAATTATGTCTTTAATATTTCTTTTTTTTTTGGTTTTTCGAGACAGGGTTTCTCTGTGTAGCTTTGCACCTTTCCTGGAGCTCACTTGGTAGCCCAGGCTGGCCTCGAACTCACAGAGATCTGCCTGCCTCTGCCTCCCGAGTGCTGGGATTAAAGGCGTGCGCCAGCAACGCCCGGCATCTTTAATATTTCTAAAGTGTATTTTCATATATTATATTCTAGTTTTTATTTCTCACAATATATTGAATTAACATGCTTTCTGTCCTGCACCACATGCTGCTTTTGTGTCATGTTGATTTTAACATGTAATTGTACTCATTTCTTCTGGGATCTTTTTCTATTCCACTTGCTGTTTCCTTTACTGTCCACACAGCTTTATCCCATGTGCTTTGCCTTAAGTTTTAATAAATGGTGAGCTACTTCTGTCCAGATGTCATTTTTCTTTCTTTTGGCAAAACATGAAAATTATATTTCTACTTGAAAGCAGAAAGAATAGCATCCTTCAGCAGAGTCTCAAAAACAACCCCTGCCCGTTGCCTCTGGCATAGGAAACAAACAAACAAACAAAAACTGTAATTGCAAAAAGTATAGTGTGGAATACCACTAAATTTTCACAGAGAGCACACAGTAAGGTCGCTTTTAATAATGCTTCTCATTCTCAGAAGGGCAGTCAAGGCTTTCTAGGGAGCTAAGGTAGAAATATTTGTTTTGCATTAGAATTTCTTTGCCTTTTTCTCTGTGAGAATTCTACACATGGATATATTCTGTTTTGGACTGGAGTTCTATATACTTTATCACAAATTTTGATTGGCTATATTTTAATTTTGTTGCCATTTCAATTTTGGAAAATTTTGATTAATGCATTTTTAAGGCGTCTTTTCTAGTATGGATTAAAAAATATTGATTTTATTGGAAATATTTGTGTAAAAGCCAACAGCAAAGAAACAAAGATTTGTGATCTAGGTTTTGGAAACCAGAAAGTCATTATAGAAAATAAAAGTTATTTTGATTTTTTTAATATCTTTGTGTTAGCCTATCGTGAAGAACCTCAAAAATAGTGTTCAAAACCATGGTTATATTGCTTTCTAACGTTTCAAAAAAAGCTATAGTGTTCGAATTACTTTTATTCAAACTGAGCACACTAACAAGGTGCTTTTAAGTTGCTTCTCCTGATACTTAACAGCACCTCTGTCTTGGCATCATAGGATTGCTGCTCTGTCTCTCTCTCTCTCTCTCTCTCTCTCTCTCTCTCTCTCTCTCTCTCTCATCTGCTTTTATAATATATTTTCAGTGACATCAGATGGTGACTTGCTCTCTTACTTTCAATTTCTTTATATACTTTACCATAACTTTAGACTTTCTTCTCTGACAGTAAAGATATTCATTACGTATTTGATAGGAACAGCACTCCCTCCATTTCTGATTTCTGTTCTAGGCAATCAGCTAAAGACTACAAGGGATAAGGCACATCTGACCCTAGTTAGACTGGCTTCTATTACAGTGAGAGAGCAAGAATACCAGGCAGAAGAACCACTCAGCTCTGCTGTCAAAGGAGCCTGGAAGGCACTGGAAGGATTGAGGCTCCCTTCTAGGGTCTGGGGAGGCTGAAGGGAGTATTGGGCTCTTTTCTCTGCTGCCAGGAGCAGTGGTGGTTCTGTAAAGGTTCTGAAGGTTCTATAGACAGGAGGAAGAGCAAAACAGGTGAAAAGCAAGCCGCAATCCCTCACTAAAATTAATGGGACAACGTTGTTGCTTTTGTGCTTTATAAGGAGATAAAATCACGGCACACACATGGCTAAAATTAAGACATAATTATAGCCAACATTGCAAAATCCACTTAATAATGAACAGCAATTTTTAACGAAACAGTATTCTCAGAAAATAATGAATTAGTTAAAAAAATTAATTAGTAGCATATAAAAGCCACCAAGAATAGCACACAATGATTTAACAGTGAAAGAAATTCCTATAATCTTGACATGAAATATTTTTTTAAATTGCATGATTTAAAATAATTTGCTAATAAAACTAAATAATTACAGACAATTGTAATAAAACCATATCCATATGATAATTAAAACTTGATCCTTTTATATGTGTATATTTACAAATATGCTGATGAATAATTATTCCTTTAGGAAGCAATTTGATGACTTTTAGTAACAGTTTTATCATATATAAAGCAAGGTACTTTACATTAAATTGCCATATAACTTTAATTATTTCAAATTCATTCATTCATTTATTTATTTATTTATTTATTTATTTATTTATTTATTTATTTATCTATTTTTGGTTTTTTGAGACAGGGTTTCTCTGTGTAGCTTTGTGCCTTTCCTGGATCTTGCTCTGTAGACCAGGCTGGCCTTGAACTCACAGAGATCTACCTGCCTCTGTCTCCCAAGTGCTGGAATTAACGGCGTGCACCACTTTACTCTGTGCATTTAAACATATATATATATATATATATACATAAAAATATGCATAAATAAATATGTATGTTATATAGGATAAAATAGACCATTTATTCTAGTTTTCACAATTAATCAAAATTATCAAAGTTAATTTTCTCTTGACAAATATTCAAACATATGTGTATAAATATTAAAAATTTTTTAAGTTGATTTTCCCTCATGTGAACATTAAATTGCACTGACTTAACTATCCATTCACTTTATAAGGAGTGCAACCATGTGGAAATAACATTTGATAAACATTGTTGATTGCCATATGGGTCAGTTGGGATTTTTGGTGCAAATGACTTTATTTTTTCAAAATCTGTTAAAGATTTCTGTAGAGTATCCCATTCCTTCTCAATGTGATACTTTCTATGCTGTTCAATAATAGAAAGCAGAGCCTCATCAAAGAACGGGGAATACTTTTTAAAATTTAAACATTAGTTTGTTTGTTACAACTTACATATAAACATTTACCTTTGTTTTCCATCCAGTCTCTATCTGTTTATCTATCTATATCTATTATATATTATATTATCGATATCTATATTATATATAGATATATATAACCTTTTTCAAAACTTCTTATGTCATACTTTAAACTTATTTTGTCCTGATCTATCTGTTTGTACTTTGGAAGAATACTTTACTTATAGAACATTAGTTTACTACACTAAAGGCAGATTTTGTTCCAAAGTATTTCCTAATTTCTTTGTTTCTTAAAATATAATTTATGCTCTTTTACAGTAGTGTGGACTGGCTTAAGGCTTCATGCATGCTTAGCAAGTATTCTACAACTGAGCCACATATATACTGTTTAACCAAGATAATATAACCATTATGTTTAAATTTGGTTATAGGATAAAATATATTCATCAATTAAAATATTCCTAATAGAATTCTTATGTTCCTAATAGAACAAGGTAAATTAAAATTGCATGATTACTGTGTCAAATCTGTAACTTTTTGCTGGGTCACATCTGAAACTTTTTGTTGTTCACAAAGAAAATCTTAAAGCAAATCCAAGCACTGCTTAAATGTTAAAATGTCTCTCATGTCTTTTCTTTAGTCACAAGGTACCATGATAATTAATTATTGGATGTCTGAGCATTGGCTAGAATGGATACGTGGTAGTAATCTTCAATAAGTAGTTATTTTCTTAGAAGAAGAAGCGGGGTGGGGGTAAAGAACAGATAGACTGAGATATAAAACCACCATACTGAGGTTTCATACATAAATGCACATCAAAATGTAAAAATAAAGTCATATGCAAAGACTAAGCACAAGACAAGTGGACAAAATGCATGTAAACAATCACATAATGTTAGTGGTTATGAGCATTCTAAGAAGTGATTCAAAGAACACATAAAATAATTTCATCTATTGGGAATATGCATTTGCTAGAAATATAGTAGAAAATCTCCATGATGAAAAATAAAGATTAGCCTAGTCTGAGAGAAGCCTAGAGAGTACAGAAGATCTGAAAAGTTAGGCTTATTACATAGATTCAAGTAAAGAAGCAAGTGATACTAATATGATCATGCAGAAATCTGAATGACGGTCCATGCAGTGTATAATATGGAGAGAGATTGGGTGGCACTGCAAAGAAAAAAAGAACAACTTTCTTTACCCTAGCTGCTTAAAGTACCTCCCACTGAAGTTTCAGAAGGGATAGGAATCCTCCCTTAGTTGCTAATTAGGCATTCTCTCTCTTCTTTCTTTCTCTCTCTTCTCTCTCTGTCTCTGTCTCTTTGTCTGTCTCTGACTATCTCTGTCTCTTTCTCTCTGTCTCTGTTTCTGTCTCTCTCTCTTCCATAGTACACTCTTCATTTGCTCACCATTATAGTGCTTCTGCGAGAACCCCATGTTTTCTTCTGGAAGCCAAGGGCATGCCCATGTGTGTCTCTTGGCCCCACTCAGCCCATCACAGTTCTTGGCAGGAACATGCTTTCTCCTAGACAGGGGTGCTGATGAACTGCCCAGAGAACTTGAGCATGGGAGATCAGGCCCTGGCCCTCATCTGCTATATACTGGTGTGGGCAGGGTAGAAATATAACACTTGCTTCTGCCTGTAGCAGGAGGGAGCACTGGCCCTGCCTCTCATCACTGCTGCCCTTTAGAGTGTCCCCTACACTTTGCCTGGGCAACATCTAGTAGAGCTAGGTGTTTGAGAGCTGATCCTAAGACTGTGAAAACAGCAGAACTGGCCCTGCCCCTTGCTCATCACTGCAAAGGGTGAACTAGCAAGGACAATGCTCGAGAGTTCACCCTGGTGGTGAAAACAGGGGACAGCTGATGGGTTAGCCAACCCTGCAACTACCCAGATCCAGAATCAGGGTTATATGTTGGCCCACCCCAACATCCACCCCATCTATGATCTGCTGGAGCACATGAAAGCACAGTTGTGTAGACTCAAAGCTACAGGATCTCCACGACACAGGGCAGCAACAGCTATCCAAGAGGAGTCCCAGTGAGGACCCAGCATCGATAGTGTAGCAGAAACCAAAGGCCTCACCACCAGATCAATGAATACTTACCCATAATGATATACAGATAAAAGAGTTTAATATGTGTGACTCATTATGTCACATTACAGCTTCTGTGATGAGATTTTTTCCTCTATTTTTTCTTTCTTTTTTCTCTTACATTTTATTTAATTTTATTTTGTGGGAGAGGTTGCAAGGACACAGGGCTGATAAAAAGGAATGGGGAATGAATGGAATTGAGATACTTGATGTGAAAGACACAAAGAATAAATAAAAAATAAAGTTTAAAAAAAGATATAGTAATAACTCTATTAGTATTTTCATTTCTGTGGATGATTTTTGCAATCCTGGGTCAAATTACCTTTAAATCGAGTTCTGATATTATTAGGTTTACACTGTCTGTAAAAACTTCATTGGAATTTTTCTTTTATTTTTGAGATTATAATATAACATCATTTCTTATTTTACTTTCTTCCCACCAAGCCCTCCCATATGCCTACCTCTCCTTATTCTCTTTCAAAGTATGGCCTCTTACCAATTGTTATTACATATATAGAGATGTATTAGCATACATATATATTCCAAAATATAACCTGGTCAGTCTTTATAGTGGTACTTGTATGGGCTTTTTCAGGACTGACTATGTGCCATTGTGTAACTAATTAGTAAGCTCCTCCCTTGGGATTATGTCACCCACTCTCTGCATCTCGTAGGTACCTGTCATTCTTCCTGTAGGATGGACTTTTCCCCATTCACTTTGGCATCTTTAATTTTGTCATCCTTGTTAATTTTTTGTTTATACAGTCATGATGTTAAATCCTTAAGGGTGTGGTTCTAGCATTCCTAGGAGAGACAATCTCACGGCAAACTCCCCATTCTTCCGGATTTTACAAATTTTTCCACCTCCTCTTCCATGCTCCCTGAGTCATAGGTGTGGCAGCCGTTTTGTAGATGTATTTATTGGCAGGAGGCTCCATTAGTCTGCATTTTGATTGGCTGTGGTTTTCCATAATGGCCTTTATCTTTTGCAAAGAGAAGTCTTCTTGTTTAGGGGTTAGATCTACACTTATCTGTGGGTATAAGATCAAATATCTGGAGTGCAGTGAGAGATTGTGCTGGTTTAGTTAAGTGGTGGTTGTAGGTTCTCCTCTAAGACCTGTGACTTCAATAGTACTGGGTAGTTAGCTAGATTTTCAGTATGAAGCATGATTTTCTTATGTTAAGCATGTCTTGTATATAATTAGAGAACTGTTGACTCTCACCAAGATGGGAGTGTCACTAATGCACCCTTATGGTTATTATGCCATGCTGGTCTTTGCTGTGGTTCATATATGTCATATCTTGGTAGGACTGTTGGTTGCTGCCTTCCTTTGGAATCTTGCATGGCACTATCTGTTACCATGTGTGGTTGTTTGAAAGAAAACGGTCCCAAAGGGGCACTATTTGGGGGTGTGGCCTTGTTGGAGGAAGTGTGTCACTGTAGTGGCAGGCTTTGAGGTCTCATTTGCTCAAGCTTCCCTCAGATTGGCTATCAGTCAACTTCCTGTTGCCTGGAGGATGTAGGACTCTCAGCTACCAGCATCACATCTACTTGCATACTGCCATTCTCACTGTCCTGATGATAATGACCAAACTTCTGAAGCCCCAATTAGGTTTTTTTTTTTTTTTTTTTTTTTTTTTTTTTTTTTTTTTTTTTTTTTAATGAGTCATTGTGGTCAGGGTAACTCTTCACCAGTAAGAAAAACTCTGAGACACCACAAAAGCTGCTCTTCAGGGAGGAGTCGTTTAAGTCAAATTCAGGTCAGGGGCCTCAAGAGCATGATTTGGAGGGTAATGATGCCCTCACTAATAGAGAATTTCATTCCACCTGTAGGACAATAATAATGCCATTAGCAATAGCCTGCATATTTGGAGTGTCACTGGAACAATTCTGACTGGCAACTCAAAAGAGGGCTTCTCAAGCCTGATGTAGGGCTTTTCATTAGGTAGTCTTTGGCTCCTGGAGAGAGCATTTTCAGCATGGATGTGAAATTTTCCTTTAAACTAATGTTTATTTATATGCAGATTTGTGAGTATTATAGTTTTTTTCTTTAGGATAAATTATGCATATGATAATTCCTTGTGACTTTCCGTCATCTTTACTGATATTTTAGCTTTATTCTGTATTTATTTCCTCGCACATTCCTAATTAAAGCACCCTCTTCTTTTCCCTATTTCCCTATTCAGAGCATTTATAACCTTATATTCTCCTTTCTATTGTCCCCACCCCACTCCTACCACAGCAATGGTGCCCTTTAACTTTCCTGGTTTCTGTAGTTAGTCAATATAGTTAGTAATATCAGAAGATTTGGAGTAGTAGCTTCTAATTAGACAGGGGATGTTTACCTCGCTCAGTATGATCTTTTCTAATTACAGCTATTTACCTGGTGTGGTGGTTTGAAAGAAAATAACTCTCATAGGCTCACAAGGAGTCAAACTATTAGGAGGTGTGACCTTGATGGTGCAGGTGTGGTGTTGTAGGAGGAAGTGTGTCACTGGGGATAGGTCTTGAGGTTTCAAATGTTCAAGCTAGGCCCAGTGTGGATCAGTGTCCCTTCCTGCTGTCTGTGGATCCAGCTGTAGAACTCTCAGTTATCTCTCCACCATATGTGTTTGCATGCTTCCACCCAGGGCAATAATGGACTAAACCTCTTAACTGAAAGCAAGCCCCAACTAAATGTTTTCCTTTTTAAGACTTGCCTTGGTCATGGTGTCTCTTTCCAGCAATAAAACCTTGACTTAGACACATGAAAATTTATGATTTTACTTTTTAACAAATGAATAATATTCCATAAATTATATTTATCAAATTTTCATTATCCATTGGAATTTTGATTGAGACTACTTTATTCAAATTATTTAATCTATAGTCTACTTTGGTAGAATGACCACTTTCATAATATTAATCTGACCAATTGATATATGGAGACCTCTTATATATCTGGATAACTTCTTAAGTATGTATTAAAGTTTTTATTTTTTATTTAATTTTTTTTATTTAACATACCAATCACAGTTCCCCCTCCCTTCTCTTCTCCTACTCCCCTCAACCCATCCCCCATCCAGTCCTCAGAGAGGGTAAGGCTTCCCTGGTGAGTCAACAAAGTCTGGCATACCAAGTTGAGGCAGGACGAAACCCCTCCCCACTGCATTAAGGCTGAGCAATGTATCCCACCATAGGGAATGGTTTCCAAAAAGCCAGTTCATGTACCAGGGATAAATCTTGGTCCCACTACCAGGGGTCCCACAAACAGATAAAGCCACACAACTGTGACCCACATTCAGAGGGCCTAGTTTGGTCCCATGCAGGTTCCCAAAATGTCAGTCCAAAGTCCTTGAGCTCCCATTAGCTCAGGTCAGTTGCCTCTGTGGTTTTCCCCATTCTGATCTTGATCCCCTTTGCTCTTATAATCCCTCCTCCCTGTCTTCAACTGGACTCCAGGAGCTTGGCCCAGTACTTAGCTGTATGCCTCAGTATCTGCTTTCATCAGTTACTGGACAAAAGTTCTTTGATGACAATTAGGGTAGCCACCAATCTGATTATATGGGAAGACCAATTTGGGCACCCTCTGCACTATTGATAGGAGTCTAATCTGGGGTCATTCTTGTGGATTCCTGGGATTTTCCTTAGCACCAGGTTTCTCCCTAACCCCATATGGCTCAATCTATCAAGATACCTCTTTCATTGCTCTCCCTCCCCGTCCCTCTCCCATCTTAGTCATAGAGATCCTGATCCCTCATGTCCCCATCCCCCTTCCCTCCCCTCTACCCACCTCCCAGTTTAACCAGGAGATCTCATCTATTTCCCCTTCCTAGGGTGATCAATATGTGTCTCTCTTAGGGTCCTCTTTGTTACCTAGCTTCTCTGGGATTGCAGATTGTAGCCTGGTTGTGAGTGAGTACATACGGTGTTTGTCTTTCTTGGTCTGGATTACTTCACTCAGGATTATTTTTTCTAGTTCCATCCATTTTCCTGCAAATTACATGATGTAATTGTTTTTTTTTTTTCACATGAGTAATACTCCATCATGTGTATATACCACATTTTCTTCTTCATCTATTTTTCCATTGTTGGGCATCTAGGTTCTAGCTATTACAAATAATATTGCTATGAACATAATGGAGCAAGTGTCCTGTTGTATGATTTAGTATCTTTAAAATTTTTATTATGTAAGTTTTTCACTTCCTTAGTTAGATTTATTCCAAGAAATTTTAGGGTGTTGTGAATGAAATTTGTTTCTTATTTTCTTTCTCAGTATCTTTGTCATTGATGTATAGGAAGTATATTGGGTTTGTGCATTAATTTTGTATCTTGCTATTTTGCACAATATGATAATAAGCCATAGAACATTTTTGTCTTTAATGCCTTTTATGCATAAAATAATATTATCTGTATATAAGGATACTTTATCTTCTTCCTTTTCAATTTGTGTGCCCATTACCACTTTCTCTTGTCTTTTGTTCTAAGTCTTCAAACACTACATGAGACAGGATTGGAAAGACTGAGTATCTTTATCATGTTCCTGATTATAGTGTGTATACTTTGTGCTTCACACAACATAATTGAGTCATAGGACATAGAAAAATGAAGTTGAAACTATCTTATAAGCTGCAGCCATGCTGGCTAGCTTTCATAGTGTGAGAAAGTGCTGGGCACATTCATGGAGAAGAAGTAAGTAACATTCTTATCCAGTCTTGATTCCTGATTGCTACAATAATGGCAGGTCTTGCAAGATATGGCCACTTGTACGATAGGGGCATGGTTGTGGGCAACTGATAGATCTCAGCATTGTCCTTCTACCATGTGGGTTCCAGTGATCTAACTCAGGTTGTCAGTCTTAGTGGTAAGTACCTTTAGCTACTGAGTCATCTTTCTGGCATGAGGAAATATTTTTTAAATAAATACTCCCCAGTTATGTTTTCATAAAGTGAATTACACTTTTAAAATGCCCTTTGCTATCTACTTTTAGGTTTCATTTTCCTTCCTCAGTTTTACTGCAATATTCTTCAGTGCTATTCTTAGACTGCCTGATTGGAACTTAAATGGGTTATTAATTTTTGGCCTTGATATTATAGTGAGTGTTGAGAAATTCTTCATAAATTTTATAATATTCATTTATTTCTCCCTTTCTTTTCTTTCTTTCTTTCTTTCTTCCTTTCTTTCTTTCTTTCTTTCTTTCTTTCTTTCTTTCTTTCTTTCTTTCTTTCTTTCTTTCTTTCTTTC
>CABHPR010153146.1:2525-28929 GCA_902168415.1 Peromyscus melanophrys
ACACACACACACACACACACACACACACACACACACACACACACACGGAAGCCTAAGATACAGAAGGAAGCCAGCCCTTTGTGGCGGTGCCTGGAGTAAGCAAGTTCAGGGGGATGTTATCCAGACAAAATAAATCAGTGAGGGGCTGACTTCACCCCATATTCCCTGCATGTCCCACCCACAATTCTCCCATAGGACTATACCTATCTGTCACAGAATCAAACTGAGTAAGAACAGCTGGAGGAGCACAGGAGGAAAAGGAGGCAGGATAGAGAGGGAATCTAGGTGAACTGTGACTGGGAGACTGTTCTGAGCTGCTGCCCTTGACATTCGGGACTTCTACAAGTGTGTGGGGAATGCCCCTACCCTTCTAGAAGGATGCAGTTGGCAAACACAAAATTACCCAGCAATTATTTATATGTTGATAAACACCTTCATTAAAGGATCTGAAGATGCAATTACCAAATTGAAGTTTAGTGCATTTGACTCAGCAACAGACTGATGATGGAGAAGGGGGAGGGTGGCTTTACACTCAGCCAGACAGGGACTCAATTGACACGCAAGTCTCCTCTGAAAAGAAGCCCACCTCCGCTCAAGGGAAGATGCCCACCTCTGCTCCAGTTAGATGCCCACCTCTGCCCAGGTGAAGATGCCCATCTCTGCCCAGGTTAGATATCCATCTCTGCCCAGGTGAAGATGCCCACCTCTGCCCAGGGGAAGATGCCCACCTCTGGCCAGGTTAGGTGCCCACCTCTGCCCAGGGGAAGATGCCCACCTCTGCCCAGGTTAGATGCCTGACCCGTCCAGCTGGCCAGGTTATTTTGTGGGACTCGAGAAGGCACCTCCTAGAAACCAAGGGGGCGAGAGAGAAATGGAGACCCTGCGCGTATAATGAATGACATAAGTCAGTCTGAGTTGCGTCAAGGTCTCGTTTATTGCAAGGGGAAATGGGTTTATATATGTTGGGAGATGGGAAAATTGAAGGAGAAATGAAAGCTTGAAGAATGGGTTGATGAATGGGGTCCAGGTGAGGTTTCTTTGAAGAATAGGGCTGGGGGAGAGGTTTCTTTGAAGACTAAAGTCAGAGAGAGGTCTCTTTGGTCCAATGCTTGTGCAACTGACCAACTGAACATACTCAAGGAAGTTAATCTGAAAGTTCATTAATCTAAAGGTACATTCTGTAGTTTTTCCGGGAGTTATTGTTTCTTGTAACTTAGTAACGGTTGTCAAGGGTACAGTCACGTCAGATCAGCCAGGCAAGAAAAGTCACAGCACAGTCATCCAACTTTTGGTCCCCAACAGATGCCCACCTCTGCCCAGGTGAAGATGCCATCTCTGCCCATCTGCACAGTGTGGGGAAGCTTTGTGGTTTTCTTGTCAGAGTCACCGTTGTGTCCTTACCATGGATGTTGCTTGTGTTGGGTTAAAAGAAGTAGAAAAACAGGGAAACTTAAAGGGAACATGAGGAGGCAAAGAGGCCCCTCCCTCTGAAATCTGGTTGAAGTCTTTCCCAGGTTGGCTGTTTAAGAATATTGATACAAACAACCAACAAAATCTACTATGAAAGCTGGGCATGGTGATGCATGTCTTGAATCCTGGCTCTCAGGAGAAACAGGCAGGTGGATTTCTGTAGGTTTGAGACCAGCCTGGTCTATATGACAAGTTCCAGTCCATCTAGGGCTACATAGTGAGACCCTATCTTAAAAAAAATCTCTATGAAGATTGCCTGCATAGAGATATCTTTTTAAGAGAGAAATTTCAAATGAGAATCCTAAGTGAGCATTGTGCCATGATTTAAGTCTGAGCCTGTGTGACTTGTCTCTGTTGTAAACCTGTAACTGTCTTGGAATCTCACAAACATTGCTAACCTGACTTTAGTGAAAACATGCCTTGACTTTTGAAATGCATGTTTGATTTATTCTTCAAGTACTTCACACATGTATACAGTTACCATGTATTTTGATCATATTCAACCCCAAACTTTTCTCAGAACACCCACCACCATCTCCCACTTCCAACATCAAAATCTTATACTCGGCTATCAGGGGTATGCTTGACACTGTGATCATCCTTGGAAGTCTGCACCACACCCCAGTGCCCACTGCCCTTCTCCTGTGTCTTCCAATTACACCCATGCTTAAATCTATGTCAACATTTTTCCTTAACAAACCCCAGACCATCTCACACGGGCTCATCCTGAAAGTGTTTTCTTTTTCTTTTTTTTTCCCTGTGGCCAAGTAAGACTCTACTCCACTGACGTGGAGGTCTCTGCAATGAGCTCCTCAGGCTGCTGCAGGTAGGGCATGAGGCTGTCTCCCTCTCCTACTCTGACTGAATTGCTTTGTGACAACTCAAGAGGGGACTAGACAGGAAAGTTCCTGGCTTGGCGTGATGCCCTAGTTCAAGGGCAATCACAGAAGCTGGAACAGGAAGCATTTTCAGTCTTTCCTGGGGTCACAGGCATGTGTACTTGGTCCCCTCCATCTGATAACTTCTATATGTATAGTCACCACTCATGTTGGTTACAGAAAGCGCTCACAGAGGAAAAACAGCCTCACAACCTCTTGAGGAAACTCGGCACAAGAAACATTGATGAGCACAGAGATGATGAAGGAATCCTGTCTGAGAGCTGGAGGGTGCATTGAGTCTCACCTCTTACTGTGAATCAAAATACTCATGGGAGACACCCCAGGAGCGAGGCCAGCTTGCTCTACTGCCTGCTTTTACCACTTGTTTGGGGGCCATGGGGCTGTGCATGGTCGAACCTCACTTCCCACAATCCAGAACCAGGGAATGACAGACCGTGCCCCTCAGGCGGGTGTGAGTCCTATTGAGATACAGCATGCAAATGCCATAGTTAGGGTGCACTATGTTCCTTGCCACAATCAGTCTAATTTGATTACAAGTATGCAATGCATGCACACGTTTGTGCAGGTACACACACCCACGCTTGTACTTTTAGAGGCCACAGGAGGATGACAGCTGCTCTATCACTTTCTGCCTCTCCCCTTGAGATAGGGTCTCTCACTGAACCTGGAGCTTGGCTGGATGCTAGCAAGCCCCAGAGACCCTCGTGTCTCAGTTCCCTATCATCTCCTGCCCCTTGCCACCCTTTGTCCCCTTACCTCCACTGCATTCCTAGAGTCAGAGGCTTACGCAGCCACAGCAGGCCCTTCTATTGCAGTGGCTGGGTATCCAAACTCAGGTCACCATGTGTACACGGCAAGTGCTCTTCCCCAGTAAATCATCTCCCCACTCCTCTAAAATGATTTTATCATGATATTTCAACTGAAGTAAGATGTATAAGATTTCTTTAATTCTTCCAAGTCATTGCCATTCAGTCTGTTAAATGGACCCATGGAGGCCACATCAGATGCAGATTATAAAGATATTATTATCCTCTGAAATGATGCTGACAGAGGCTTCCAACTCAACACCCACTGAACCAATGGCCTGGTAAGAGCCCAAAGCTACAAGGACTCAGCAAAAGCATTTAATTCAATATTTAATTTCCTCTTAGGAATTAGATATGCTGGAGAGACACCCAACTGTCAGAGTAAGATTTATGCCAATTAAAAAGGAAGCAAACAGCTGAAGGTCAACTGAGCTGGTGCAAAGGGTTTTTTAAAGAGAAGAAATTAGCATTCTTAGACTTCCTGTTGAGTATTCTGAGCTGAGCCTCTAGTCTCTACAAAATGCATGCTGAGCTGGGCCTCCACTGTCCTTGCAAACTATTATCTGCGATGGTCCCTTAGAGCACACACATAGACTGCAGACTTAGGCCCTAATTTATTGGGAAGTAATATTCTCTTCCCCTTGAATCCTTCACTTGGTACTTTACTACCTAGTGGGAAATGGGTAGCAGCATTTTCCAGAAGATTCAGTCACCAACCCTTCATTTCACGAATGTGAATTGCATGGTCTAATCTTAAGTAGTCGATGTGGTTTAAATGGCCACCATTATAGTCACCCTCCCTGTCCACAGTAAACCAGGATAGATGTGGAGCTGGCAAAGATGTCTTCTGAATATTCTGCACTCTGGAATAGAAATTGTTAACATGGCAACACCTCATGCAGAACATTTGCCAATGAATAGATCAACATTAAATAAATTGTATAATAAAAGTGATTCCAGGGCTGGAGGATGGCTCCATATGTAAATTCTTTGCTGTTCAGACAGGAGGACCTGAATTGAGATCATCAGTATGTATATAAAAAGCCAGACATGGCGGGGGGGGGGAGTGTCATCTGTGCACTTAGTTGTGGGCTGCACTGGAAGGAGGGAGTCAGAGGGTCTCCATGACCAGACCGTCTAGCTAAAATGGCAAACTCCATGTTCAGTGAAAGACCCTGTCTCAAAGTCTAAGTTGACACCAAAGTCCAGGTCCCATTGTAGACTCTGGGGCCACTGGAGGCAAAGTCCTGGTCCCACAGTGAACTCAGGGGATGGGAAGATGAAAGGAAAAGAAAATCTACTAAAACATAAGAATAAATGCCTTATATTCTACTTTAAGAAATTACATGAAAATAAGATGGGCAACAACAGAGCAAGATGCCTGATGTCAAACTCTGTCCTTCTCACTCATGCACACACACCATGCCCTTCACAAACACATAAACAAAACCCACAGAGCTGACCAGTTTCTTACTTCTGTTTCCCAACTTTGACAATACAGAGATGCAAGCTGATATGCTAGAAATACATGGCAGCATTTCCTTTTGGCATTTCATCACAACAGGCATGTACATTTCAATACATTAGCTATGAAATTCTGATCCCCAAGGGTGAGTCGAGGACCCCCGTGGAAATAACTGAGCCCTCACAAGGAAGGAAAGTGTGTGCCTATGCTGGTCCCAGTGCGCAAGACTGCAATAACTCCTTTTACAAAAACAACCATCTTCTCACTCAAGCACAAGGAAGATGTACCTGAAAATAGACAGTTGGGGAGAATTACATTTCCCTGCCTCTTCACTCTTTTCCACAGGTGCCATATGTACTTACAGAACGGGGCTTTTGCGCTGAGATGCAGGAAGAGAATTCAAGACATTCTCTTGAAAGTTTGGATTACTTTCTCCTGCACATTAGCAAGCTTGCCCCTCCGAGGAAAGAGTCATTTTTGTGCTGACAACAAATGACAGAAATCCAGGCCATACCTGAGAGGGCCTAAGCACTGCATTCCTTATGATGTGCTGGGAATGAGGGCACTTGCACACACAAGGCATATACAGACAGCTGGACACACACACACACACACACACACACGCACACAGAGAGAAATAATCAAAATTTGAAATGAAAAAAGATGAAAACAAACGGTGACTAGCCCCAGTCATGAAGACTGATGAAACTGAGCACAAAAGCTCTGTCGTGTTTGCAGATTTGTGCTAATCACTGGGAATGTGGACACCTGTGCTCCTAAACAACTCTAGATCATAACACCTACCACAAGGAAATTCCATGACAATATGGTTGCTATGCAATATTATTTAGTAAATGACAGGGGAAAAATCTGTGCACGTTCAGTACAGATTCGGTTTTTTTTCTTTAAATACTTTGATTCTAAAGCTGTATTAACCACAGATATGAAAGAATGACTGACTATACAGAAGACACTAATTCCTGTAAGGGGCTACAAGATTCTGTCCTCTTTAGAGGAAGCAAATTCAAAGAGATGGCCTCTCTCACCCAGGGTTAAAGAGCCGATGCTGAGGAATGTTGGCTTTGCAACATGGACCTGGTTTGTTTGGCTCAAAAGCCAGTGACTGATTGATTGATGCTTGCTTGTTTGAAGGTTTCCTTGATTTCAGTTTTTTGCAGCATTAAAGGACTAACTCTGGGTCTTGCACACCACTCACGATAGGAGGACAGCACTCTGCCTCCAGCTCCAGACTGGTGACTCAGGGCTCTGCTAATGATTCTGATTCCCACCCCTTTCCATCCTCATTCTTTTCTTTTTCTTCCTTTTTTTTTTTGTCTTACTGTGTATACATGTTAGTGTATGTGTACATTAATGTAGACACCAGAGGCCAATGTTGAATGTCTTTCGTTGCTCTCCACCTTATTTTTCAAGACAGAGTTTCTCATTGAACCTGGAGCTCAGCAATTTGGTTAGACTATCTGTAAATAACCCTGAGATCCTCCCCTGTATTTACCTCTTGGGGTAGGATTACAAACATACAACTTCACGTCTGTCTTTTTATTTGTGTACTAGAGATTTGAGCTCAGATCCTCATCTTTGTGCAGTAAGCATTATGGACTTAGGCACCCCTCCAGCCCTCGTGCTCATTGTCTTGAAGTAGTAACACAGCACATAGGAACCTGTTGTTATTATTATTATCACCACCATAATCATCATCATTATTGGTTATTGAGACATAGACTTACTATGGAGTCCAGGCTAGCATCAAACTCAGAATCTCCCTGCCCCATCCCTATGTACCATAGATTAAGGTATGTGCCACCATACCTATCTTCATAAAATCCTGTTTAAATGGATAAGTAGATGAACTTGCAGAAGTAGGCAGTTTTTCACTCACTAGCACATCCAAACCACTTTGAGTCTTTGTTAATCACCTGAGAAACGTTCTCTTTTTATGAGAAATGTTTATAAAGGAATGTTAACACAGAGCCTAGACTCCAGGGTTGCTAATACAGCCACCAATTACATTCCACACTAAATGGCTTTACAACAAGTCACTGGGTGTCTCCATCTACACTTCAACAGAGAAGGTAGGAAGTAAAAAGCGTCTATTGACATAGAGGCTCAGAAACACATTCTGGTTATAAAATTTCAGAAAGGAGAAATAAAACCATGAGATCTTTGAGCAATTCCATCATCATTAATAACAATCTCTTAAATTATTAAGCATTGTCCAGAGCTCAATACAAAGAATCCTCACCATGGACACAAAGCAGGCAAGCAGGGAGATCAAGTAAATGAGAATTTTAGCTAAATCCGCACAACCTTGAATTTAACCATGGTTCTAAGCATGCTGTAGAGAACATATAAACACAAATTATCTTTAAATAATCATTTTTGAAATAAGAAATTATTGAACATGTCATCAACGTTAAAACAAAATCCAGCTTCCCACTTCCTATGGACAATGGCTGCTTCTTGGCCATATGCCTTAGTATAGCCTCAATCTTGGACACCTTAACACATTTTCCTTATGCCCAAAGAGTACAGGGACTTGAAGGCTGCTCAGGAATGGAGCTAAAGCCCTTTTCTCCCAAGAGCAGAGAAAAGCATGCCCAGGGTGAAGGAATCCATGCCAAAGAAGATGCTTGTTGTTGGTTGTAGTTTACTCTTTGTCTCTTTGGAGGCCTACCACTCAACTCCCAAGTAAATTACACATGGAGGCTTATTCTTAATTATCAATGCCTGGCCTTAGCTTTACTTGTTTCTTGTCAGCTTTCCTTAACATAAATTAGCCCATCTGTCTTTTGCCTTGGGGCTTTTGCCATTTTCTTACTTCTCTAAATCTTACTCTTACTCTGTGGCTTGCTCTGTATCTGGGTGGCTGGCCCACAGAGTCCTCCTCCTTCTCTGGTTACTTCCTTTTTTCCCCCAGATTTCTCCTCCTATCTATTTTCTCTGCATGCCAGCCCCACCTATTCTTTCTCCTGCCTTGCTATTGGCTGTTCAGCTCTTTATTAGACCATCAGGTGTTTTAGACAGGCACAGTAACACAGCTTCACAGAGTTAAAGAAATGCAACATAAACAAAAGTATCACACATTAAAATGATATTCTACAATAGATGCTGTATCCCGACTTTCCTCTACTCCTATTATTCTTTTCTCTTTGAACTTCCTCCAGGGCCTGGAGAAACATGAAGCCCTTCCCTTATTCTGGGGGCTTACTGTTTCCCATCATATTCCTGGTGGCAAGCTCAGATGGTCCTCCTGCCTTGTCTGAGGCTAGCAGGTATTAGGATGGCTGATCAGCTCCAGTGAGAGCAAATATCAGAAGAGCCACAGCTGATAAAGTTAGCTCAGGTCACCCTTTGGGGTTGCAGGCCTGGCAGTCACTTAAGCTCACTCAAGAAGTCCTAGGCTCAGGAGGCCTGGCAGCTGCTGTAGTTAAAATAGAGCTTTTGTGGATTATCATGGGAGAACAAAGCCATTAAGAGTCCTTCAAGAATGGCATCTATACCAGACCACCCAGTCAGCCTGACTAGTCCTTCTACTCCACTGAAACCTGACAATACAGGTGAGAGATTTGCCTCTCTCCTTGAAGGGATTTGTGTTCAAGGATAACAGTTGTAAATACTTGGGCTTATTGTAACATTTTTCTAATAACCATGTCAGGGAGCCGGTGTCGATACTAGGACCCCAGTTCCATTCCCAGCACTCACAACCATCTGTAACTTCAGCTTCAGGGGATCCAACACCCTCTTCTTGTCTCCATGGGCACTGCACACACATGCACATAAAAAACATACAGACATATATACACATAATAATAGAAAGATAAATCATTAAAATATGAATATCATCCTACAAACTATTGCCTCAAAAAGTCACATGATGTCCATGTTGTTTATATTGTCTTTTTATTTCTCCATCAAGCCCCCATCTTTTTCCCTCCTTGTCATATTTAGAGCCATACAATGGGTCTGTATTAGACACTTCTCTTGTTGCTACAAAAGCTTAAGGAAGGAAGGCTTCCTTTCTGTTCACAGATGGAGGATACCATCCATCATGGTGGGGAAGACGTAGAGGCAGGAACATGAGATGGTTGCTCACATTGTGTCCACAATCACAAAGCCGAGAGAGATGAATGCTGGTGCTCAGTTCACTTTCTCATTTTTATTCAGTCCAGGATGCCTGACTATGGGATGATACCACCCACAGTTACAGTGGGACTATCCACCTCAGTTAGCTAAATCTAGAAACACCCTTTCCCCAGAAGTTTGCCTTTTCTGTGATTCTAGATGTTATCAAGCTGAGGGTCAATATTAACCACTGCAGGACCAGGAAGTCCCAGATCTACTATTGTTTCCTGTTTTTATATCTAGTACATGTTGGATTACTAAGCCAAGGATGTCCTCTGCATCCTGATATTGGGGTATATGGAAGAGCTACTCTGTGCATTTCATTAATATCTGCCCTTCAGGGAGGAATACATGAAGGTTCAGGAAAGATTCCTGTCTATGTTCCAGACGCATAACTGGTGTGCCCATCACGTTCTCATCCATCCATCAACTGTAGAGTGCCGGTCTGAACTTCCAATGCCTCCTTATCCCCTTGAGAACACCACCAAACTCCCCACCAAGCTCCCTAGTCCGAGCCTTCCAGTGCAGGTCTTCTGACAATACTCAGGTCACCAGGCTAGGCAGCAGGCATCTGTATCCACTGAGTCATCTCACAGGCCCCACTGATCTGTCCACCAACATGGGCTAGTGAATCACTGGTATGTGGCCAATCATTCCCAGAGTCCACAGAGGATGAGGACAACTTGCCCAGCGGAGTACCAACTTTCTCTTCCAGTGCTGGCCAGTGACAGATTAGAAGACTGAGGTGACCCATTGCTGCCAACCTCCCTTCTGGTATTGTCAGCGTAAGAATCACCCATTCTGTATTTGGGGACTACAAACTTAGCTACAAATACAGAAACACCTAAAAGATGCTTTCTGAGAATGTGTTAAGAGACAGCTCATTGTGGGTTCAAATTAAGTTTCTGATGCCCATAAGCGATACACAACTTGAACAAGCTTGTAAACTGAACCGTAGCTTTGCTATCTGTGGATGGGAAAACAACAGGACTTGACTCACACAGCTATGAAAGTAGCACATCAGATTATGCAAGAGAGATGCTTAAGCCCACATAGTAAAGCTGTTATCACCTTGGTGACGCTCATCACCCTCTTCCTACTGTCAACTCCATCTTCTTTCAGGTAATTCCTGAAATGATTCCATTAAGAGAATAAAACATGGCTGGAGGCATAATTCAGTGGTAGAGCAGTTGCCTAGTGGGCACCAGACTGTGGGTTCCATCCCCAGCCCCACAATAAGTAATAATGATGGTGATGACGACAGCAATGAACTGCTCAACCCTTCGCTATGCTGCAGTGCTCCCTCCCTCTTTCCTTGGGTGTGGGTAGATTGGAGGGAGGCAAGAGAAAGCAGCAGGAGGGTGGAGTGAAGGAACAGCTCCATCCCTCTCTGTCACAGAGAAGAATCAAGACTGAATAATACATTCAATGAGTTACTTAATTAACTGGGTGAAGGTGACGCAGAGGTAGCTGGGTAAAATAATGAGATGTCAAAGCAGAGAAGCTTAGAACAAGGCAGGATTTGAAAACCTTCCTGTCAGGAGAAGCCATGGGATTTTTCAGGCAGATGACACCAAGGAGTTTAATCTTCCCGTTTTTGTCCTTCTGAAAGAAATGGTCTTAGGTAAAATATATATTCATATTATATATACATATATATGTATGAATATGAAAAACTACAGAAATAAGGCCAAATGTAAAATTAGCATTTGTGCAGGCGAGGTCATTAAAATGAGTTAGTCCAGGTCTTTTATAACATTAAGCTACTATGAAAATGAGAGGAATCAAAACTAAAAAAAATAAAAAGGTCTGGTTAAAAGGATCTTAAATGGGGAGGCTGCTGCTAATGGCATGGCCATCTCAGAAGGACTAATTAAGCTGAAATAAATGTGCTTCAGAGGGGAGGAACATTCCGTGATCCACCTAAATGTCAAATGCTGACCACCCAACTCACCCGCCGTTAATTAAAATCTAGTTGTCACTCCTAGTTAAGTCCGTGGGCATCTCCTTCTGTCTTCTTTCTGAGGACATTTCAGCCACACGTGCCCTCCCACCCTCATTGATCCTGCCAATTAATGCTGATTTTTTTTTTATCTACATGTTTTGTGGGTCAAAACGAAAGCGCAACCTGTGGTTTTAAATGAAACAGTCCATCCCACCGTAAGTATTTGTGACGTTAATGAGTCTTTTAACAATAAATTCTAAATCAGGGCTGACTTTCAGGGACTGTAGCTGTTGGGAGACTCTGGGAGAAAAAAAAGTCATTAAACATCTTCAATTAGGTGAATAACATGGTGTTTCTTTTTCCTTGTCACAGACATGGCATCTGCGCAGTCTCATAAAACTTAGACACATGTGTTCTTTTTAATACCATGCCAAGTGGATCAAGTTATCTCTTCCTTGGGCCCATTCTTGACGATACAGAGTACTTCCACGGCAGCTCTGTGTCTTACACCAGCTATATATTCACTCTTCTCTTACGTATCCATCGTAAATGGTACATATATACATATATATATATATTATGTGTATAAAGTCACTTTTCATTTGAAGCTAATTCTGAAATTAAAAATTTGGCATGGAGGTCCAGCTTCTAATACACACATGAAGGATGCCTGTACTCTGGGGTGGGTGACCATTCTAGACCTGCCCCAAGTTGATTGTCACACAGAAGGCAAACCTCATCATGTCCCCTAAGGTTTATGTTTCAATATAAATAAATTTTACTTCTAACAACAAACGTTCTGTGGATAGCTATGGACTCACATTCGTGATCTACAGCCCTTTGAAGGCTGGAGAGCACTGGTGATATTTTCTGTGAAATGTTTTTTAAAAAGAACAATACAGATTAATGGAGGAAGATACTGATAGACAAGTGAAAAAATATAATAAAATTATTAATGGAGATTAGCTTGAAGAAAGATGCTTACATAGTATGCATAAATCCTGGGGTTTGATCCCCAGCACCACATAAACCAGGTGTGATGGTGCACACCTGTCATGCCAATACAAGGGAGGTAGAGACAGGAGGACCATGAGGTCAGGAAGGGCCTGAGCTATATGGGGAGTCTGAGCTAGCCTGGGTTTATTTGAATTCTTGTTTCAAAACTAAATGCGTGTGTGTGTGTGTGTGTGTGTGTGTGTGTGTGTGTGTGTGTGTGTCTTCTCTAGCATCAATCAACCAACCAATCAGTATAATCAATAAGAATAAAACTTTACTTCTGCCTTTGCAATGCACTCAGGTTATAGGTGAAAATCAGTGCTTGTCAGCCCACAAACTCTTTGTGGGGAGGCTACAAAAGTTTGAACATGGAGATAAATGCAGTGCATTTACAACAAAGTACAGATTCCTAAAATTCTGTTGCCTGGAGTGCAGAGTGAGTGAGCACAGAGACCATACGGGGGTGGGGGTGGGGGGACTAATCTCAGAAGAAGACATTTCCTTTCTAGGAGGTGGGGGCATGTGTAAAGCAGCAAGGAGGCTTGGCGAGTTCACACACATTCATGTTCAGTGACCCGCAGACACCTTTATGAACACCCAGAGACCCGCTCACTGCCATAGCAATCATGCCGTTACTGCTGTTGACACGTTGAGTGCTGCTGAGAGCCAGGCCTGCAGGAGAAGTGGCATCCCATGACCCCAGTAGGGAGTGATTACTTTTAAGGTGCTCAGTTGTTATGGGGTATCTACGTGCCTTGAGGGTATCCTCTTTAATACACACATCTGCTGTGTTTTTGTCCAAGCTCATCCTTGCCTTTTAAGGCATATGTTATGGCCTCTCAAATGTTGGCTCTTGCTTCATCCTGCACCGAATCTTCTTCCTCCCTTGGGTCTCACAGGACTGTGGACTCTTCTCAGTTTTGCTTCTTTGTCTTTTTAAACATGTTACTTATTTGTGTGGAGATGGGCTTCATGCATCGTAGGTCACAGGAATGTCAGGCACAGTCCAGGAGACGGCACTCCCATCTCACCACCCCAAATGTTTCCCTCAACCATGGTCTTTCACCATGTTAGGGATTGTTTTTCTTTGTAGTGCTGAATGTCAAAACTAAGGCTTTGCTCATGCCAGGCAAGCATTTTACCATTGAGCTACATGGTCAGCCAAGGAGTAGCTGATTCTCATTTGAACTAACTTAGTTCAAATGCTCCCCTTCACCCAAACCCCTATCACAAGGCTGAAATGAGTTTCAGGGACATGATTTTTATTGCAGTGCATTCTCTCCTCTCTTCTCTCTCTGTTTCTAATCTCACTGAAGGAAGTCAAGACCTAGGGGAATTGAGTACACCAGAAAAGTGTTCTCTGGACCCGCTTTTTTCTGTGTGTGTCTTTAGGTGAATGTGTTTGTGTGGCATATGGACATATTCCTGTGTGTACAGGCATGCAGGGGACTGTGTATACAGGCATGCAGGGGCCCATGTGTACAGACATGCAGGGGCCCGTGTGTAGAGGCCTGGCCAGCATCGGGTGTCATTTGCCATTTTCCACCTTTTTGTTGCTGTTCTCTACACTTTTCCCCAAATCACTGATGAAAGTTTTGTTTGTAACTCACAACTAACTTAGCGCTTTTAAAAAATATCTTTGAGATGGGTCCTTCAGTGAACCTGGAGCTCACCAATTCAGCAAGGCTGGCTGGCCAATGGATTCCAGGGCTCCATCTGTCTCTAATCTCCAGGCCAGTTGCATACATGTGCCACCATGCCCACGTGACTATGTGAGTTCTAGAATCCAAACTCAGCTCCTCATGCTTGCACAGCACACACTTTACAGACCAGCCACCCACCACCAGCCCCTGTCCACAGAGTTTGGAATTAAGTGACAAACATGGGAAAGACATAAAAACAAATTCAATCTTGTGGAACATAAGCACCCAGGCTGGCGAGGCTCACTCTCCCACCTCTGTGGTCATTTCTCCTGCTTTCTGGACTGGCTCGGGGCTTGGTACACTCAAAGGACACCCAGAAAACAGCTACTCAACAGGACACAAAACTTGGGAAATAAAACACTCCATTCCAACTCACACCAGGAGGTCAACAGCACTCAACGACTATGCAATTTACAAATAACTCCTCCAAACAAGAGCCCTGCACATGTGTAGACCTTGCTGAGATGTTGGAATGAAGCTAAGAGATGCACATTGGAATGACTTCAGAGCCAGGCAACACTATAATCAGCAACTGAATTTCCTGAAGCTCTTTCTTTATTCCCATAATTTGATTGCACATAAATCAATTTTGATTAGACTCAAAAATTACTGAACATGCACCTCAATGAGCTGTCAAGTATTATCTGATAACGCAAACTTTACATGGGATCAGAGCTAATTTCTACCTAGAGCCAGTGTTCGAATCCCCAACAACAATGGCAGACATCATTAAATGCCGCAAATGGAGAAACATAATTAAATTAGCTGATAATCATCATTCTCCTTCCAGAGAGGCTCCAATTTAATGCACTTGCAAATGTAATGAGGCTCGCCAGATTGAATAATATGGTGGAAATAACAGAAACAAGATTACATTAATTGAAAGAGATACTGATAAGGCAGGTTGTTCTGCAAATTTTGAGGGGGTGAAAGACCACATAGTTTTGAAAAATCATGATGAAACTGGCTTCCATCATGGTTAGAGAGAATTTAGAAAATATTAGAAAAGGAAAAAAGTAAGAAGTAGAGGAGGAGGAAAGGGGAAATAGAGAATAGGGGCATGAGAGAGTGAAAGTGAGAGGATTTTCTGCAAGTTTCAGGGTGAACTCTTGCATCCCAGGTACCTACCATTGCTATCCTATTCTGTGATTGTAGATCCAGCGCCAAGATCGCCTCATGCTCAGTGGATCCACCTGCCACCCACATGTTCATTCCATTGCAGGCAGGTGTTCTCAGCCTCTGAGGTTGCAGAGACGAGGAAAATGGTGATATTTTCAGGGCTGCGTGGTCTTTATTGGCTTTGTCTCTCAAACCTCTCACTTTTTCATTTAATATAACCACAATTAGATGGATTGATGGTGCAACTATTTGGGGGCGTTCCAATAACCTCCACCTTCCACCACCCTCCACTAGAATGTAATTTCCATGAAGACAAAGCAAGTCTTTATGGACTTGTATGGCTGTCCTGTATAGTGTGCATTTTGTTAGGCATCTACTGAATAAACACAAGATGGCTGAAAGAATTACCTTCCGGGGTTTGAGGTAGGGTTGTGGAAGGAGAACCCAACTTTCTTCTACTGTCTTGCTCTTCAGTCACCTCGAGGACTTTCAAGTGACCTCAAGAAATGACCCCAAACTCATCAAATTCAATGCACCAATTAATTCCTTTCAAATACAGCAGCTACTTTCAAAAAGCATTTGGAAGAGCTGGCAAAGATGAGGACCTAAGTTCAATCCCTCACAACCCCCAGAGAGCCGGATGTAGCAGTGTACATCCCTAAAGCCCAATTCTACTATAAGAGGGGAGGTAGAGACAGGAGGAGCCCCAGAAGCTTGTCGGGCAGCTAGTCAGGAACACACAGCAGTGAACAAAAGACCCTATCTCAAACAAGGTGCAAGATGAAAATCAGCACCTGAGCTTGTCCTCTGAGCTTCACATGCAAGCTGTGGTAAGCACATACCTGTACTCACACACACATGTACACATCATGAATGCGTGCACAGACAGGAAAGAAACTTCACTAGGGGCTAGTATGCTTGCAAACTTGCCTGCAAACAAAGACATCTGCCTCCAAACCTTCCCTCCTTTCCTGCCATGAATGGCAGGGGGAGCGACTGACAAGGCCAATGGGACTGAACATCACCCCTTGCATGGAGACATGCCCATCTGAGGAGGCCAAAGACTCATTACCACAGACCCTGGAATTGTAGTCTTTGCACTGACCATGTCAGGGACAGTGTCTCACTCCTGGAGGCAGAAGGAGATATAAGACATCTGAAGTTTCTGTCCCCTCCCTGGCCAGCTCACCCATGCCATTCCTCTACAGCTATCCCCTATGTGGACATGTTAAGTGTCTGGAAGGCCTTTTAATTGGAATGCAACCAAACCTCTTGTGGCTCTTTCCTGTCACTGCCCATGAGTCTCTCTAACTCCAGAGGAAAGAACCAAGCCTTTCTCAGCTTAGGACTCCACACCATAAATTGCCCTCTTGCATCCTGTGTTGTGTTCAACCCAGACAGCATCGTTTGTGTTGAAGGTTGTGTTCATCATTCTCCTCACAGAGGATGAGAGCAAGAGCAAAGTCCATGCACAGCACAGTAGCCCCGTCGCCATCAGAGTCTAGACACCATGCCACAGGCTGATCACAGTGTGTGGATGAAAGAGACAACAGTCTGGGAGTTGTCCGGAGGCATCTGGGAAAACCAGTTTGTTGTGTGAAAAGCTTTGATTCGGCTGTTACAGTTACCTTTAGATATCTTCAGACTTCCACGGCCTTCCACTCTTATCTGACCCTGGAGGAGCTCTTATCCTAGCACTAACATCTGCCAACACCCTCAAGGTAGGTGTAGGTGCTTCAGATGCTGTATAAAGATCATGAGTCTAGAAAAGGGATCAATATACATGTTCTATGAAGGATCAGAGAACATGTTCCTTCCAAGTCAAAATGTGTGGTCCCTGGTATAAAAGGCAACAGTGCTGCCATAGTAACAAAGCAACTACAAACAATGTAAACAGATGAATATGGCTATGTCCCAATAAAACTTTATGTACATTAGCAGCCAGAGGCCAGAGGTGGTCCCAGGTACACAGTCTACTTTGCCTGGTGTATAGGCATCACGACTTTAGTCAGAAGGCTCTGCTTCCTGCAAAGTCAAGAAATGTCACTGGGTTAATACTGATCATAATCTCTCTCCAACAACAAGAAGTTCAGGAAAATCCATTAGTCATGGTTAATTGCTGAGGTTATTATGTGGAATTTGCCTTTGGATGCCTTAATCTGACTCAAATGTTAGAAAAAGCATTCAAATATTTGATCTTTCCTATTTCTTTTTTAATCAGATAGCATCATATTTCCCCAACTTCCTTTGTTTAAGTCATATTACACTTCCCAGAATTCCATAGATATGGGTTTATCCAACAATGAAATGTGAATGAAGACATGTATATGCCCTCCTCTACCTGCTGGATGCAGGTTACAAAAATGATGACGGCAGCTACAATGCAGTGGTAATGGTAAAGATGGTGGTGGGATGTCAGTGACGATGGTGGCGGTGGTGATGATGACGGTGATGATGGTGGGCATGCTGACCATGCTAATGACAATTTATATTGGCAACGATCATGGTGGGGATGAAGGAGAGTGGTGACGGTGCTGGTGTAGTTATTTGACAGTGGTAGGCAGACAGTGATGGGGGTAGCTGTTGTGACGCCGGTGGTAGCACTTGTGGTAATGATTATCGTGGAGATGATGGTGGTGGGTGATGATGACAGAGGTGATGACGGCCATCGTGCTTCTGCTGCCGCCGCCACCGGTGCTGGTGACAATGTTGGCAATGACTATGTGGGTTTGCTGATGATGGTTCACGTCGGCAGCTTAAATATAAATGTTTATTGTGGTGGTAGTGACAGTGGTGATGACAATGGGGATGATCTTGATGAAACTAAGGAAAACTCATCCAAAGATGAGGAGAACTCTCTCCTTGTCACCGCAGTGACAGAAACCAGCCACTGGTCACTATTTAACTAGGTGTCAAAGAGCTGGAAATGTAAGGACACACGAAACTATGAAAAGTTGTGTCTCTGAAAAGGATGCTGACAATGCTCACAGAAGCAATGGATTCAGGACCAGATCAATCTGTCTCGATAACCTCCCCTGTGAAAGACAGTCCAGGTATTGTCCTGGAGCCTACAAACAGGACCAGTGCTACAGCTTGGCCAGTGAAGCTGCAACATCAAGAGATTGGTCCAATGGTTTCCAAACAGTTCCTACCTAAGAGTGGAAAAGACTTGGGGTGAGAATCATACATCATACACAGATTAGTGGCTGAGGCAACTGTATCTGTGAGGAGAGAGCATAGTGAAGGCTCCATCCTTCTTCTGTTAATGGCAAAGCTCATTTCTCATGTGTATGTCAATAGACAGGAGCTATAAACAGAACTTTTCCAAAAAGGGAAACTTGGACATTTGCATTAATTTTCCCAAGGGCAAGGGATGGTTGGTAGAAATCATATGGGCATTTTCTATGAATAAATTAATTTATTTTGGTGGGAAGTGAGGTCCTTTCCCATGAGCATGTTACTGAGAAGGTGCACTTCAAGGATGAATGTATTTCTGAGTTAGAAGCAGCAAACATCACATTTACAGGAAAAAGCAGGTACTGGAGAAACAATTGTTTTGCAGTCCTGCTTGTTATCATGGCAACAACATCAAGCCAAGGCACAACTGTCATTGAAAGCCAGCTAAGTGGCCCTAGTCTGCAGCCTGGGTCTCACAGATCACAGGCATCACAATGCTTACCTCTCTTAATAAAAATGTCTAAGAAGCACCACAAATAATTGGATTGTGTTGTTGGTATCCAAGTATCTATATTTTGAAGGTGTGAACAACCTCAAATGTGCTGAAGATTTAATATTTAATCTATCAATTCTAAATGCAAAATGATTTAGAAAAAGCCTCACATTCAGAGCTCATGTAATTAACTAAGATGACATCATAATGGAGTAGGGTGGGTCCTCCTCCGACTGGTGTTCTCATAATAAAATGACCTTGGGAAGAAAGAGACACAGGAAGATTGTGAGGTGAAAATGAAGTCAGATGGCCAGGATGCATTTATGTGCAAACAAATATCAAAGGGTGTATAAAGCCAGTAGAAGGCAGGAAAGAGGCTTAGGAAAGAAACTCCTTTGGGTGGACAGGGGAAAGAAAACCTGTCATTGCCTTAAATCAGTTTCTCTTACTCTAAACTAACTATCTTATGGTAGTTTCTTACAGTAGCCACAAGATACCAAGAAAGTGCCTCATGTAATCAGCTTATCTAGTCCTGATTAATATGCACCAGACCCATCTAATCAGGCTTTCATTCATTTTAATAATCAATTAGGAAGATGTGGTAGGGCACACCTGCAATCACAGCATTTAGGAGACTGAGATGGGAGGATTGGTAAAAGCTTGAGGCCAGCCTGCTCTACATAAAAGTTCTTATCCCAGTCAGGGATACAAAAGTGCCACTGTCTAAAAACAGCAAAACAAAGCAGGGTAGGGCATATAGTTCAGAAGATAAAGTGCTTACCCAGCATGTACAGAGCCCTGGGTTTGATTTTCAGGTCTGGGTAAAACCTGGTAAATGCCCATAATCCCCTCACTCACTCATGAGGTGGAAGCAGATGAATCATAAGTTTATGATCACCCTTGACTACATGGGAAGCCAAGTCTAGCTTGAGGCCATGAGTAAGGCTCTATCTCAGACCAACCAACCAACCAACCAAGACCCCATTAGCTTCTAGGATAGACATGTACACACATTCTTCACGACAATTCTCAATGGTGTCAATTACTGACTCATGATATTAGGATGGGTGGAATGCAGTGAGACAAACCCAACCCAGGACTCAGATCCAATGGGTTCTGTACCCCTATGCCTGGCATCATCTATTTATAATACACTTATGTTGCAGATGGTCTGAATGCACCTGAAATTATAACCATTTCAGTGTTTAACTTTTTAAAACATTTATTTATTTTGTGTGTGGTGTTCATGCATGTGTATTCCATAGCATGTGTGTGGAGGTCTCCACTGTGCCTCCTCACCAACAGAAGGAGGAGTCCCTTCTCTCTTCCATTCTGTGGGTCCTGGGGATCAGCAAGCACCTTTCCCACTGAGCCACCAGCCCTATTTCATTGTCAGAAAAACTATTCTCTGACAAGATCTTGACAGGAGCAATACTATCTTTCACGAAGAAATGAATCTTTCTGGTGAGACCCCAAAACATTACTTATCCATTATAGAATCCTCATACAATAAAGAGACTTACTATGCAAAAGAAGAAATTTCCTCCCAAAGCCTCCCACATCATTTCTATACACAGAGTTTCTCATTGGCCTTTAACTCAGGGAGTGGGCTAGGCTTACTGGCCAGCAAGATCTACCTGTTTCTGCCTCTCTGCACTGGAATTATGAACATGCACTATCAGACATTTTTACACAGGCTCTGGATGAAAGCATCTTACACACTGTGCTACCTCTTCAGCCTGGTTACCATTAAAAAATATCATTATCTACTTATCTTCCTATTTCAAACATGAGATACACTATTCTTCACCTTGATCACTCCACTCAAGGCAACATGAACATCATCACATTGTGGAAGTAGGTTTACATCTAATTATGTTGAAAACCATCTAATACTGTGCAGCATACTTTAAAGGTGTCATGTTGTGTATACCAAACATGAGAATTGTTTAATACATTTGTCTCCATGTAGAAAACACAGTACTTCTGCCTATTTATACCTGCTTAAGCCTTTCCAGTGGGAGATATTACAGCAGAGCTGGGATCTGCAGCAAAACTGATTCCTTTAGTGCACCCAGAAATTGTCCAGCTCTTTTGTGTGTGTGTGTGTGTGTGTGTGTGTGTGTGTGTGTGTGTGTGTGTTCCAGACCATCTCACACCCTGAGCATTCAAATCACTCACACTCTGGCTTCCCCAAGATGATTCTTCTAGAACATTCTTTTCCAAACTGAAAATCCTTTAGCAGAGATGACAGGAAAATATATGACCGAGAAGAGAAGCTCTTGGTGGGAAAGCTGCTTGGATGCTGATGCTGATGGCTGCCTTGTGGGGACCCACACAGCAAGCATCCTGTGTATAGATCAAGGCACACACCACCAGTGTGGGGAATTAATCAGGCCTGACAGAATCCGTGCACTGGTATTCATCACGTGGATTCCAAAGCATACACAGATGCAGAGGCCTGCACCTGCCTCCACTCACTTGGCTCCTGATGCTGCAAAAGGCAGATTTGTTTGTCTAATTGAGTTCAGTAATCTTGATCTTCAGTTTTGAGGAGACAGTCCCCTAGAACAAACAAATATCTTAAACATCCAGAAAGCTAACTGCCCCAGACTTAGCAAGAGCTAACCATCAAATTCTAATTGTCCTGTAACCACAGTTTCAGCTGGGAGATATGTATGGCTAACACTTAACAGGTGTCTATGTTAATTAGACATTTGCCCATTCTCATATGTATGCATGCTATGTGCATGTACTTATGCATGCTATGTGTGCATACTGAGTGTTTTGGGGAGCAGAAGCACAGCTAATTCTATTAAATATGCATAATTGGCTTGTGGGAACTGATGTAGAGTGCTTGCCTAGCATGCACAAAGCCTGAGTTCCACCCCTAACATTGCACAAGCTTGGCATAGTGGCATGTACTTGTAATCCTTGACCTTAGTGGATGGAGGCAGGAAGATCAGAAGTTCAAGGGCTTTCTTGGTATTATATAGTGAGTTCAAGGGCAGTCGGGGTTACACAGATCCTGAGTAAAGATAATAATTATAATTATAAAAATGTCCAGCAACTGGAGAAAAGTGCATTGACTGCAGATAATTGAATGAAAAAATGCATTATCTTATTTTATAAATTTATTTATGTGTGTGCATACGCACATGTAAACATCTCTTGTGGACACATGTGGCAGCTGATATTAGGATGACGTCCTCAATTGCTTTTACACCTTTTTTTTTTTTTTGAGACAGGATCTCTCACTAAAGCCAGAGCTCACCATTTTGGCTAGACCAACTGGCCAGCCAGTTACCCAGGACCTACAGGGGCAGGGTGACACTACACCTGGCTTTCTCCTTGAGTGCCTGGCTCTGTACTCACATCCCCAATGCTTGCACAGCAGGCACTGTACCCGCTGAGCCATCTCTTCAGTCACTTATTTGCTGGTGGCAACAGGAAGCCCAGAGGTGAAAAACAAATCATTACAATTACAGGGCCTGTCCTAGAAGAAATGTCTGATGCTGGGTCTTAGAAAGGAAAAGTGCAATGAGCATGAAGCCTGACATAGGATAGAAGGTAAGGCCATTTTCAAAACTCAAAGGGACTGGGCACAGTGCTGTCTGGATACCCACACCGTGGAGCATCAGTCAGACTGGAAAAGAAGGGAATATCTGCCACAGTGAGGATGGAGCCTTCAGACATTCTGCAGGTGAAGTAAGCTGAAGACATACACTACACAACCAACCACAGCTAAGGGGCATTCAGAGCACAGATCCACAGAGGTGAGGCCGGCAAGCCTGAGAAAGCAACAGGGACAAGGGTGTACCTTGGTGTTAGTCTCTGCGCAAGTTGCCAACTTTTGGCCTGCAGGGCTCTAATGAAACGTTTCTGTTGTTTGGAGCCTCGGAGACTGTGGAAATTAACGACAAAACAGCCAACAAACGCGTGCAAGAACTGCTCATCCCAGTTCGTACACAAGAAAACTATGGATCTAAAACCGGCCAGATCAGTCAACAGCCACACTGAGAGTCAGGCCGGCCACTCCGGTGCCCTCCTTTCCTGGAGGAGTCACTTGCACTGTGTGTGCCTTGGCTTATAAATCACCCGCTCCGCCCTCACACCGTGATGCCCCAAAATAATTTGAGCAGGGTGATTATTTTATAATGATACACTTAAGGGGCTGATGAGACGGCTCAGCATATAAGGGTGCTTGCTGCCAAGCCAAGTGACCTGAATTCAATCCTGAGGACCCACACATGTGCCAGGGCGTTCGCTCCCCAGGGCGTATAGAATCACCCACATGAGGAGTATTCAAGAGCGATGTAGTGGTAAGCGAAACGAAAGAGGACAACCGACATCAGGAAATATCTCCTCTGTGTTTCTGGCAATTTCTAGACATATTCTCATTGAATCCTTTCAAAATTCTAGACACTGAAGTATGTGTTATTTGGTTGTGGGGGTGGGTTGGGGTGTCCACTGTCAGGGTATCACGTGGCTCAAGCTGGCTTTCAACTCACTATCTGTACCAGGTTCATGATGATCCCCCTGCCTCAGTCTCCCAAACTCTGGGATTTCACTCACACAGCAGTTCAATTCATCTGAAGATGATGTTCAGTGGCGGGAGGGTAGGAACTGCGCCTCCTGGTGGTATAGGCGGAGCAGAGCAGAGGTCCTCATGATCTGCTGCCAACTCTTGGAGCAGAGTATTTGGGGACAACAAAACATTCAAAGCCGAATACATCCATTCTCCATTCTTGGATTGCCTGTTAGCAGGGAGATCAAGGTTATCTATACTCCTTGGTACTGCCAATACATTCTGGAATCATTTAACTATGTGGGAAAACCATAAAAGGCTGAAATAATTAGTCCTGTCCTTGAATATGCACACAGAGGGGCAGGCACAAACAAAGGGATGGGGGGAGACCGGGAGGAAGGGAGGTAAATAGAGAGAGGACCATATAAACACAAATAGAGATACTGAGGCTGAGCTATTTGGATATAAGGATTTATAAACAGAAGGGCTTCTCAGATGCCTAGCATTGAGAGAGAGAGAGAGAGAGAGAGAGAGAGAGAGAGAGAGAGAGAGAGAGAGAGAGAGAGATTGTGACCACAGTGAGAAATGGCCTGATCATTACAGCACTTACAGAAATAAAACCTTGTATTCTGATGATTCATTTTTTAAAGAAATCTAGAAGACAAGCTAGGATTTTTCTTCCTTTCTAGTCCTAATATCCTAAATTAGGACATCTCTAGAAGAGTCAAAATCATCCCTACATCTTCCTCTGGTTGCTGGACATCAGTAAGCAGATGACCAATTCTCTTAGGAACTTGTTAAAAACTGAGAGTCCTGCACTCCCTTCTAAGCATTGCTACTGAGCAAGGTCTGGGAGATAATGAGCTGCTGGGAACATTTAAAAATGTGTATCTGGAGTTTGAGGTGTGAAATCTTGGGTCCCCGAAGCTAAATCATGCCTGGGCTAGCTGCTGCAGAGCTTGCTGCACAAGCATGAGAACTCCTGTAAAAAGCTCGGTGTGGTAGCACACTGGTAATCCCAGCACCGGGGTAGTGGAGACAGGAAGATCCTGGTGATCTCTAGCCAACTGTTCCCTGTCAATGAAGAACTATTTCCTATGTAATAATTCAGGGACATGTGGAGCCGCTGCCTTCAGTTGTGTGTCCACCGGTGACCCCACCAGGATCCAATGAACAGTTCCTCAGCTAGATTATTTTAGCCAACTTGATACAATCCTAGACATATTTAGGAAGAGGAACTTCAGCTGAGAAAATGCCACCATCAGATCGCCTGTAAGCAAGACCATTAAAATCTTTCTTAATTAGTCACTGAGGTGGGAAGGTCCAGATCACTGTGGGTGGTGTCACCCCTGGACTGGTGGTCCTGTGTTGTATTAGAAAGCAAGCTGAGGAAGCCATAGGGAGCAAGCCAGGAAGCAGCATTCTCCTATGGCTTCGGCTTCACTTCCTGACTCCAGGGTCCCGCCTTGAATTTCTCCCAGAAATCCCTTCATGATGGACTACGATGGTAAACTGGAGTAAGCTGATTTTAGTCGTAGTGTTTTATCACAATAGAAATCAACTAAGACAGTCCCAGTGGATTGGCCTCAGTGCACATGGCTCACACAGTAAAAACAGAAGCCATAAATCTGGGGAAAGGCAGTTAGGGAGGAAGAAGAGTTGACAGAGATAACAAGCTAACAAGGGAGATAAGACAAGCTGGTGAGATAGAGTAACTAATATGCATTTTATATATATATATATATATATATATATATATATATATACACATATATATAATTGAATGCATTAATCTATCAAGAACTATCAAAGAACTAAATTCTAAAAATAAAAATTTTAAAAGCTGTAAAGGTGCAAGCACTTCCCCCAATGGGCCCACTTGCTTCAGAGAGGTGAGAAATCACAACATTTATGGTCAAAACTTTATGAAGGGAACACCTGGCAAATGGAATTCAAGGGACATCTGTCAGCATCTATAAAACACCCAAACAGCAGGACCTTGAGCCAGAAATGCAGCCAAGTTTCCAGATGTTAACCCTAAAACTAGACCTGTTTTCATACCCAAGCATCACAGCCCAGCTGTCCTCATCAGTAGGAGAAAGGGGGCAGAATGGGATCCTGCTGCAATGGCACAGCCAGCTGAAACCTTGGCTGTCTACTGCCTTCCCCTAGAGCCTCACCTCTGCTGATTTCCAGCACCACCCATGGGGGATGTGTGCATTTTCTCTAGAGAGGGGCCAGAATACTGTTTATCTGCGTTATTGCTTTTGTCTGGTCCTGGGGCTCAAACCCAGGGCCTAGGTCACACTATCCAATTGTTCTACCACCTAGGCATAGCCTCAGCCTATTTGGGTGATTCTGACATATGTAGGTTTTGTAATCTAGCTACAAGAGCAACAGTCCTAAATCCCTGGTCCACATGGAATGCACACAGAGATCTTTTTCTTTGCAGGGCATGGCAGCCAGACCTCTTCTCAACAGGTTCATTTCAACATTCAAAACAGAGCTATCATATAAGATGCTATTTGGGGAGGGGAATGAAGTTCTCACAGCCTGTGCTTCATTCCCAGAGGCCACCCTCCCCTTTAAGCCACTCTATTACACCAGGCTCTTGTTTTTGGATCTCTGAGTCTAACTTTTGTGCATCCTGTCTTTAATCAATGTCAAGATTCAGACCTGTCTATGGCCATCTTTAGAGCAGGGAAAGAATGATTCAACAAGTTTGCCATGGTGATGGTGATTTCCCCATGTGCAACTCTAAACAGTATTACTTACTTTGTTTAGCTTCTAGGTTGCAGGAAATGACATGATGCTGATGAGTGGGGAACACTGGCAGAAATTAATGGAAACATTATTATGTTGTAATATAAAAAGTAGTGATGAGCACTCTGTCTACTCCAGGCCACCATAGTTTCCAGTCTGCAGCTGTGTGCTGCTGCCGAGGCATTAAAGGGCTTCAGGCAGGAGTCCTAATTGCTCCTGAGAAAAGGGGGTTCCTCTTGCCTTTTTCTAAGACTCAACCAAAGCAACAGGAAGCCACAAAAGGGATGAATTCAGGACTGGAGAAGCATCTCAACTGCTGAAGTATTTGCCTCACAAGCATGAGACCTGAGTTCAGCCCCCAGAACCCACATAAAAAGATGAGCATGCTGCTGCATCCTGCAATCCAAGTGTTAAGGAAATAGAGACAGGATCCTGGGGGCTCACTGGCTAAGCCCAACCACCCATGCATAACTGGGAGTTCCAGATACCAGTCAGAGACACTATCACAAAACTCATGATAGATGCCACTTAAAGAATAATACCTGAAATTGATCTCTGACCACTTCATGCATTCACACCACAGAAGTGTGCAAGCATGCACACAAACACATACATGTACATACATACACACACACAAACATTCACACACCATACATACACATATGTACACACAGGTACACGCACATGTACGTTAATAGTTAATATACAAACAGGAACACACATATACACACACAGGCATGCACATATATACACACAGAAGCATATACATACATACAAACACATGCACACACACACCACATACACACACAGAAATACCACACACATAGACACAATCGTATACACACATACACAAACACACACACACACACACACACACACACACACACACACACACACACA